>JBBPBX010007212.1:0-10182 GCA_038048925.1 Garcialebias charrua | reverse complement strand
CGGGACAACTTATTTTATGTTCGTCTTTTATTGGAGAAAAAAAAAGAAGAGAGTTTGTGTTAACCACAGGCATAACACAAACTTCTTTGTGGTCTTCGCCGCCCGTCGGGCCTCGTTAGCATTTTAGCCTCCCGTTCGCTCAGTGTCGTCCCTCCAAAAAGGCTGCCCAGCTTTTTATCCACATTTTAGCATGTTACCTCAGTCTTCATCAAACATCTGAGGCTACCAGGCAAACATCGATTCAAACTCCCGGCTGCAGCAGGCTCTCCACCGCCGCACCAGTCGGGTCCGGGCCGCTTTAGCCTTTTAGCCCCCCCATTAGCTCAAGGTGTCGTCCCTCCAAAATGCATTTTAGCCCCCGTTAGCTCGGTGTCGTCCCTCCAAAAGGCTTTTTAGCCCCCGTTAGCTCAAGGTGTCGTCCCTCCAAAAGGCATTTTAGCCCCGTTAGCTCAAGGTGTCGTCCCTCCAAAAGGCATTTTAGCCCCCGTTAGCTCAAGGTGTCGTCCCTCCAAAAGGCATTTTAGCCCCGTTAGCTCAAGGTGTCGTCCCTCCAAAAGGCTTTTTAGCCCCCGTTAGCTCAAGGTGTCGTCCCTCCAAAAGGCATTTTAGCCCCGTTAGCTCAAGGTGTCGTCCCTCCAAAAGGCATTTTAGCCCCCGTTAGCTCAAGGTGTCGTCCCTCCAAAAGGCATTTTAGCCCCGTTAGCTCAAGGTGTCGTCCCTCCAAAAGGCTTTTTAGCCCCCGTTAGCTCAAGGTGTCGTCCCTCCAAAAGGCTTTTTAGCCCCGTTAGCTCAAGGTGTCGTCCCTCCAAAAGGCATTTTAGCCCCGTTAGCTCAAGGTGTCGTCCCTCCAAAAGGCATTTTAGCCCCGTTAGCTCAAGGTGTCGTCCCTCCAAAAGGCTTTTTAGCCCCCGTTAGCTCAAGGTGTCGTCCCTCCAAAAGGCATTTTAGCCCCGTTAGCTCAAGGTGTCGTCCCTCCAAAAGGCATTTTAGCCCCGTTAGCTCAAGGTGTCGTCCCTCCAAAAGGCTTTTTAGCCCCCGTTAGCTCAAGGTGTCGTCCCTCCAAAAGGCATTTTAGCCCCGTTAGCTCAAGGTGTCGTCCCTCCAAAAGGCTTTTTAGCCCCGTTAGCTCAAGGTGTCGTCCCTCCAAAAGGCTATTTTAGCCCCCGTTAGCTCAAGGTGTCGTCCCTCCAAAAGGCATTTTAGCCCCCGTTAGCTCAAGGTGTCGTCCCTCCAAAAGGCATTTTAGCCCCCATTAGCTCAAGGTGTCATCCCTCCAAAAGGCATTTTAGCCCCCGTTAGCCCAGGTGGCGTAGGCGGGACGAAGAGCAGGGGGGAACCGAGGAACCAGAAACCCTGGGGGGAGACGGGGAGGTGGAGGGAGGCGACCAGACTTGCAACGGGCAAACAGGAAGATCTGAGGAAAGGGACGCCTTATATCCAGATGGACAGTTGATGAGTGATTCGATGCAGCTGTGAGTCTTGCCATTGTTGAATTTGCGTCTTCGACTTCATTAAAAAAAAATGGACGTAGAATGTACAAAACTGATGATTTTTTTCTGCTTACGTTGTTGTAAACAGCTAAATTAAGTTAGCTGAAGCACACATGTTCACTAGTTAGCCAGCCATGTTAATTCCTCGTTGCCCCCCTCCTTCCCCCCACGGCCACACAGCAGCACGTCATCTTTCCACTAGAGATAATTAGTCTAAATAATTTTAAAAATCATAAAACCCCACGTAAAATATATCTACGACCCATCTGGGGACTTACCTGGCTCACAGATAACCGTCGCCTCCGTTTCCACTACGGTAAAACAAGATGGTGGAAGAAACGAAACTTATATTCTCTCTATAATGTGTAAACATTAATCTTTTAGATGAAAATAATGTTAACTACGAAAAAATTACTCTCCTAATTTTCCTGTGTGACTTAGTTTTTTTTTTCCGTGTAATCCTGTTGATGGGAAGAAACACCACCGAGCTTTGGTATGGGATGTTGCTGTGTGACTTAGGTAACTTTTTTGAGTGGGAGAAACCAGAGTACCTGGAGTAAACCCATGAAGAGATACAACTTTCTCCCAACCTTTGTTTGAGGACCAAGAGAACCATTTGTTGTTTTTCTGTCCGCTTTGGGTTTGTTGCTGTGAGTGGGATTTTGGAAGCAGACTGTGTTGGGTTTTAAGGCGACATACGGGTCAAATGCGTTCGTGTAATCCTGTTGATGGGAAGAAACACCACCAAGCTTTGGCATGGGATGTTGCTGTGTGACTTAGGTAAATTTTTTTGAGTGGGAGAAACCAGAGTACCTGGAGTAAACCCATGAAGAGATACAACTATGGTTCTCCCAACCTTTGTTTGAGGACCGGGAGAACCATTTGTTGTTTTTCTGTCCGCTTTGGGTTTGTTGTAGCCTGGTTAAAACCAGACCCTTGTCCTTCACTTCGCTTCGTACTAGGGTCTGGACTTTCTCCATAGAGAAACGATTCTTGCTGGAGGCGTGGCCTCTGCCTGAGGAACAAAACCATTGGATCTTAGAAAAATTTTGAACAGGGAAAGCATTCTGCTCCCTCCCCCTCTGTGCTCTGCCGAACTTGACTTCAGCTCCGCCTCCTGCTGCAGTCTCTCGCTGCCGCTGCATATTCTGTGTTTATATGTTAATAAAACGTTCTAATAAAATAAAATAAAACCATGTAGCGCTGGTCCAGCACACCAGAAGACCAGAAAATATGCAGGGACTCGGGCAGCAACGTAAAACCCTAGTTTAATTCTCTCGTGACAACCTCAGTCATTTCCTTATTCTTTGCACTCAGCGGAGAGGAGGAGGGAGGAGGGAGCGATCACTTGACTTTTGGCAAAAAAACAAAAGAAAACTCCAGATAAGGGATTAAGAAGGGGAATTTAACACATTTGTGTCACATATAAAACAGTCCTGCATCGCTTTGCATCGCTTTGAATGAGAACATGCGGCTGCTCGCTGGCTGCGCACTGGGACAGGTGGGGGCGTGGGTTAGGGGCCAAAAACTCCGCCCCTTCTTTTCTCTGATTGGTCCGGTCAAAAATCAGCCGGAGAAATCGTTGTCTATAGAAGTCCCAGACTGAGCAGTGAAGAGAAATGAGAATTGAGCGGAGCTGTGCAGGAAGGCGAGGGCCAGGCTAGGTTTGTTGCTGTGAGTGGGATTTTGGAGGCAGACTGTGTTGGGTTTTAAGGCGACATACGGGTCAAAAGCGTTCGTGTAATCCTGTTGATGGGAAGAAACACCACCGAGCTTTGGTATGGGATGTTGCTGTGTGACTTAGGTAAATTTTTTTGAGTGGGAGAAACCAGAGTACCTGGAGTAAACCCATGAAGAGATACAAGTATGGTTCTCCCAACCTTTGTTTGAGGACCAAGAGAACCATTTGTTGTTTTTCTGCCCGCTTTGGGTTTGTTGTGAGTGGGATTTTGGAGGCAGACTGTGTTGGGTTTTAAGGCGACATACGGGTCAAATGCGTTTGTGTAATCCTGTTGATGGGAAGAAACACCACCGAGCTTTGGTATGGGATGTTGCTATATGACTTAGGTTTTTGTTTTGTTTTGTAGGAGGAAACCGGCGTAACCGGAAAAAACCCATGATCCAAAAAGGTCTAACCAGTTTTAAATGTTAAGCCTGCTAAACATCACCGTAAGATGTTCAACTAGGTCACAAATTGCTGGTTCTCCCAACCTTTGAGGATCAAAAGAAAAATTTGTTGTGTTTCTGTCACACAGGTGGGTTTCTTTTTGTGAATGGGGTTTTGGATACGGTCCAAATGCGTTCGTGTATCCCAGTTGCTGCCGGAGGAGTAAAAGATCTTGAGCGTTACAGCTTTGAAACTTATAGTCTGTCTGCTGTACATTCCTTGTTTGAGGAACAGCAGAACTATTCGTATTCCATGTGTTTCTGTCATACAGACTTTGGGTTTCTTGCTGTGAAGGACGTTTTGGATGCAGTCTGCGCAGGGTTATTGGTTGACGACGTATGGGGACAAATGCGTTTGTGTATCCCTGTTGATGTCCCAGGACTAAACGATCTCGAGATTTTTCACAGCTTTGAAACTTATAGTCTGTCTGCTGTACATTCCTTGTTTGAAGAACAGCAGAACTATTCGTATTCCATGTGTTTCTGTCATACGGATGCATTCTGCGCTGGGTTACTGGTCGACGACGTATGGGGACAAATGCGTTCGTGTATCCCTGTTGATGTCCCAGGACTAAGCGATCTCGAGATTTTTCACAGCTTTGAAACTTATAGTCTGTCTGCTGTACATTCCTTGTTTGAAGAACAGCAGAACTATTCGTATTCCATGTGCTTCTGTCATACAGACTTTGGGTTTCTTGCTGTGAAGGACTTTTTGGATGCAGTCTGCGCGGGGTTATTAGTCGACGACGTCTTGCTCTACACATTTTACGTTGGGAGACAAATGCATCCGTTTTTAGCTTTTTAGGAATGTGCACGAATTCTTCAGATTCCTCACGGTTTTGAATATTACAGTCTGCCTGATGTTGTGTTTCTTGCTGTTCTGGTCTTTTCCGGGGTAGTATGCGTCTTGCTTTACATATTTTACGCTGGGAGACAAATGCATCAGTTTTTAGCGGTTTAGGATTCTGCACGAATTCTTCAGATTCCTCACGGTTTTGAACATTACAGTCTGCCTGCTGTTGGGTTTCTTGCTGTTCTGGTCTTTTCCGGGGTAGTCTGCGTCTTGCTTTACATATTTTACGTTGGGAGACAAATGCATCCGTTTTTAGCTGTTTAGGATTCTGCACGAATTCTTCAGATTCCTCACGGTTTTGAACATTACAGTCTGCCTGCTGTTGGGTTTCTTGCTGTTCTGGTCTTTTCCGGGGTAGTCTGCGTCTTGCTTTACATATTTTACGCTGGGAGACAAATGCATCCGTTTTTAGCTGTTTAGGATTCTGCACGAATTCTTCAGATTCCTCACGGTTTTGAATATTACAGTCTGCCTGCTGTTGGGTTTCTTGCTGTTCTGGTCTTTTCCGGGGTAGTCTGCGTCTTGCTTTACATATTTTACGCTGGGAGCCAAATGCATTTTTTTCCTGTGGATGACCCTGGACTAAAATATCTTGAGATTTTTTACAGATGTCGTCTGTACTGTGTGCATCAACTTTTAGTATTTCGTCTTGTGGGCAAAGTGTGTTACCATTCTTTTTTATTCCGTGTTTGATGGAGTAATAATTTCTTGTTTGATTGTTTTCTGAGCCTTGTACATTCAAATCAGTCATTCCAGAGTTGTCAAATGCCATGTAGGCATATTTTTCAAACCAGTAATGTTCACAGATTTCCCAGATCCCCTTAGGGTAACGAAGTCGCTGTGGTTGCTTGCGTTGAGAATGACAGATAATCAATTTTCGGTTACCTTTTGATTTTTCGATAATCTTTTCATTGTCCTCCTTTTGTTCTTTTTCCAATTCTGGCAATTTTCTAAAGCGCGCAAGGACTTCAAATCGTTTCTCTTTACGTCCTGTCCACAAACCGGTGGGGTCTTTGTCTTGGCGAAGAACAGAAATTATTGCTTTTCTGAAAACATTCAGTTGTTTTCCAGCCATCTCACACATATCCTGGTCAGCTTTTTTGATGGTTTTACACTCTTTTTGTGCCCATATGGAAAGCTCTTGTGCTGGGCAGTGAGGTCTGCATCCTTTTCGTAGGTCCCAAGGACCAGGGGATGCTTTATAGCGATGCATAATTGGTTTTTACAATGTGCTTAACTTTTTAAAAATTTTCTTCAAGCTTCCCTTTTCAAAAGTGCTTGATTGAAATAATAGTAATAATAATAATGAATTCAATTTATACCGCACTTTTCATTAATAAAAATCTCAAAGTGCTACTAAAGCTGGTACTATTTCTGCTAGTTGGTTGTTAAACTAATTGTGGATCCGTTGTTTACAACATTCTACAACTCTCTCCACTCTCCAACGCTCCAACACTGAATGAAGCTTTAAGACTTATAGCATGTAAATTTATTCTAAACGTTCTATTGATGTCTGATGGCATCAAGCTGTTCCTTTGTGACATCACAGAGTCATGACTCTGTGATGTCACAGTCATCAAAGGCTTAGAATCTAACTAAGCCTAAAATGACTGTGACATCACAGAGTCATGACTCTGTGATGTCACAGTCGTCAAAGATGACTCTGACATCACAGAATCATGACTCTGTGATGTCACAGTCGTCAAAGATGACTCAGTCGTCAAAGGCTAGAATCTAAGCCTTTGACGACTGTGACATCACAGCTCTGACTGGTCCGTAGTTGTGGTGGATTAGGCTCCGCCCTCCCAAGGAGGACTACGTCACTGAATTTGATAATAGGCTCTGCCCTTCTGATAGAAGCCTAAAACAATGAGCCCATTGCTCAGCAAACCTCTCAAAGTCCAACATATTATACATATATGTGACACACATGAAGGTGTGATCACATTGTTTTGTTTTATTAGTGATTTTAATGGTCGTGAGGAGTGGAAAGTACATTGAATTGAGTTGCTGTACCGAGTTGTACCACAAGATGGCGGCGCTTGCAAGGAGGAGGTTTTGATGCTGCCCTGCCGGGTATGAGTCACTTTTGTCTAATTCAGGTTGGTAAAGTCCAACAAGTATATGATGCCCAGGTAGTCTTAATTGTATAGCATTTTTGTTTCCGTCAAACAGTCTTATGCAGACCGTTTTGAGAGGAAAATAACTTTTACTGTATTAAGGTTTCTGTGCTAGCATGCTAATCGCCCCACTAGCATAGTGGCTAACAGTATTTACACAACAGAGCCAGCAAAATACTGTTAGCCACTATGCTAGTGGGGCATGGTGGTCCATCAGGCTGTTTGCAGTCACACATTCCTCATACAGCTCATCCATAGACATGTTTAGCCTGCCAAAAGGTGTTAAAGTTCATTAGTGACACATAGCCTAGGTTATGTAGTGATAAATAAACGGAAAACGTGTATTGTTTATATTTATAATTTAGCATTGTATTTAAACTACATTTTGAAATGTATTTATTAATTTACCTATATGAACTGTGATTTTTTTAAAGATGGACAAGGTTGTATGTTTGCTTAGTGTAAAGTAAATTCACAATTATGTATTGCTGGGTTTCAGATGACGTAGCAGTGACGTCACAGAATGCAGATGCGGGGCAAGAAGTAAACGCAGCCGTTTCCTTCTGTTGCTGATTCAGCATCAACATGCCTAAATTCTGTGCCGTTTACGGTTGTTGCAACCGCTCTAATCGAGAGATAGATAAAAGTTATTTTCGTGTTCCGAAAGTAGTATGCTACAAGGGGATTAATTTAAAAAAACTTACAGAAAAAAGACGACAAACGTGGATTACAACCTACGGCTAAAAACAGGAGGTGCAGAAACTGACGAGAGTCTGCAGCGACCACTTTGTTACAGGTAAGGGTCGTATCGTTTAAATCATATTTTCAGATATTTTATTGGACAGTAACTAGAAAGACAGGTAAGATATGTTATGCCCTAGCTTGTGTAGTGGTTCAACACTTGGTTGTTCCCAGAAAAAATCCGATTAGAATGCTAATGTTGTTAGCGGTTAGCTTAGTGCTAGGAAAGGCATTTACGTGTTTTACTTTAAAGTGGTGTCTTATATTTAGGTTGTCCGAGTGCAGCAGGTGATGTACATTCCCAAGACTGGGCCCCCACTGTTAACCTGGGGTACCAAAGAAGTAACGAGTGGCCACAAACAGAAGCATCCCTCCGGCGCAGGGAAAGAGCTAAGGCCTGGAAGCTTCTCTGCACTGAGGAGGCCAACAGTCTGGAAGATGAGCTCTGTGAAGAAAGCTTACCAGCCCCTGAAAACGAACGATTCAAAGGTAAAATAATAATAAATAAAAATACTATTTATTTATTTATAGAATTTCTGAACGTAATTTTTAATAATTAAATATTTGCAGATGCAGAATGCCAGACGGATCTAAGCATGGTTGACCTCACAAAGCTGGAGGATGCAGTGAAAGGCTACACAACTGAGATCTGCGACCTTAAGGAAAAAGTCTCAGTGACTAAATTTACTCCTGAAACCTTCCAGAACAACGATAAAACAAAGTTTTATACGGGACTGCCCAACTTTTTAGTTTTGATGCAAATTTTTCAGCTCTGTGAACCTTATACATCAGCATGTCATCACTGTCAGCACTCTCCAAATTTGAGCAATTTATTATGATACTTATGCATCTCAGATTACATCTGCAGCTTCAAGACCTTGCCTATAGATTTAATGTGTCAAAAGCCACTGTGTCTCGAATTTGTTTTAGAACGATTCATGTTCTCCATGAAAGATTACAATTCTTAATAGTGGCCTGAGCGACAAGTAATTCAATCAACTATATTTATATAAATATTTTAAGTTTAAATGATTATACATGTATTTATCATTTAAAGTAAATCAAAAGTAAATTAAATCACTAATACTGTTACAGACCATATTTGTACATGTTAATTGTTCATGAAGACAAAAAAAAAATTTACCCAATAAGGTTGAATATTTTTAATTTATTCAATGAACTCCATAACCAATCTTTGTGAATATTGGTCAGTTAAAATGACATGAGTTTTGCTATTGAAATAAAAACATTTTTCTGAAGTAGACTCATTTTGCAACATTTGTGACATATGACATTTGTATGTGCTGTTATTTAACATATTAGAACACCTTTGAAATTCACAAGCTAATCTCATATTGATTTAAATATATCATTTGATTTAACATACTTAACTTTTCAATTAAGATTATTGTAAATAAAAAACAGCTGTCATGACATGTAACAACATCACATGACCCTTCTGCAGAGTGCTTGCTACAGGTGTAGCTGAAACATGTTATGGTAGTGACAAATGTTTTTGGGGAAAAAAAGAGCAACTGTTTAAATTTGTATAAACTTTTCAAACTCCTTTCATCAACTACTCCAAATAACATTCTTGATTCTTAGATTGGTTAGTCACGTGTGGATTTCTGTCCCAGGATTTCAGGTAGGATGCAATGTGTAAAATAGTGCTGAATTTTGGGAACTGCTGTTTCCCACAGCTGGTCATCTGGCAGAATTCTTTCCACATAAATATCATTTTCACTCCATACTACAAAATCACAATATTGTACATCCACAATGTGAATCTGATCCTGGAGCTGATGGTAATAAGGATGGTTCCTATCCAGTTGTACAGAATCTCCAACCTTGACGAGACGACGAGACAAAAACCAGGCTGTCCAGCACACATCCTCAGACTGACTTCATGCTGTTTGCTCTGTGGGCACTGAAGGACAAGACAATGAAACTTAGACATAAAAAATAAATACGGTAGTCTCCAAAACATTTCAATATGATACTTTTTTAAAGATTGTGTTTCACTCATTTCACTATCCAACACCAATGTTAGAAAATGAGACTATATTTATGTCTCTGTCAACCAGGTGTGTTCCACAGGTAAGAATGTATTAATCTGGACTAAGTTTTAAAAGGTGATGGAAAGGTCACACATTTTTTAACTGGAAACAAGGCAACATCCCACAAACTGCAAGACCATCCCCAAAACTACGGCTACATGCTGTGAAATATGCAAACAACAAAGATTTGAGTAAAAAATTATAGTTGTAACATTCATACTGTGAGGTGCGCAAAGTCTGCAGTGCAGTACCCTAATGCATGCTCAATAATCCAGGTAGAAAAATCTAAAAAAGCTAAGTCTGCAGTGCAGTAGTCCAAACCTTTTGAGAAATAAATTTTACCTTGATTTCACACACCCTGGCTCCATGACAGTCACATGAAACGACTCCATCTGGTGAGGCTCCCATGTATGGCCACCTTGAGTTTAACCAGCTAGTATCTGAAGTTACAAAGAAGATACGATCACCTTGATGATACTGTATTATCAAAACAAAAAAAATCATAATATTTTCAGTACATTAACTTACCTTTTTAATGGAGTTACTGTAGATCTCTGACCTACAGTGTAGAAATGCATATGACTCAACGTTAACACATACAACTCCAGCACGAATTTGGCTTTACAGAAGCTAAATATATTATTTTTAAGTAGATCCACGCACATAGAAATAACAGGGGGCTAACTAAACTTGTTGTTAGCATTAGCGATAGCGTAGTTAGCATAGGCTAATTACTAAATAAATAATACATCTCA
>JBBPBX010007211.1:32080-65943 GCA_038048925.1 Garcialebias charrua | reverse complement strand
TTGACTGCCTATAGAATTTTGGAATTGGTTTAATTTATTTTTCGGTTGCGCAACAAAAAAGAAATTACTATTTGTTTTTTGAAACAATATTGAAGTAAATTAAGCTTAATTGACTCTTATATGAATTAAACTTGGATACAACTTGGAAGTGCACTTTAAAACTTGATCTCTAACTTTAATTTTACCTGTACTGTTGATGTGGTCTTTGAATTGAAGTTATAATAATAATAATGTAATAAACTTTATTTGTATAGCACCTTCCTGCAATGCCTTGCATTGACCAAGGTGCTTAACAGATATAGGATAATCTAAAAAAATAAATACAAAGTATGTGCATGTGTAATGAAGAATATAATTTGTACGTGCAGCTGTTAATACATGTAAAGTTTTTTTTTAATGTTTGTTGCTCTTTTTGCCAACTGTGATGTTTCTTCTGTCCAGGACTGTAAATATCCAGGTGGGTCAGGAGGAGTTAATGGGAAGCTGCTGCTGTGACGTAAGAGGTAGGATAAAGGTGTATAACAGTTCATGCACCGCTAGTTGGCAGTCTAGTGCAAATATTGCATAACTTGTTGGCTAGCAATTGTTGAATTTAATTAGCGGTTTAGAATTTAGCTTCCCCTAATTTTCATAAGACATTAGTGCTTTTGAAATTGCGGACCTAAATAAATTAATTAGTGCTTTAGAAATAGCGGAACTAATTTTTGGATTAGCGCTGCCCAGCACTGATAAATACTATATATATAACCTAGTGAGGTTTTTCCACCCAAACTCTCTCCAAAGTCTGGAGTTTATTGTTATGCTCGATTTATACATATATCCAGCCATTCTTCAGATGATATTTCAATTTTAGATTATTTCTACCAGTTAGTTTTTATATATGTGGTTGATGTTGATGTGTCTTCCCTCAGAGTTTTGTATAGTGATGCTATTTATTTGAATTGAATCCCTTTGTAGGTTTTAATCACCCAGCCAAGTACACCATATGATGTTTGAGAGCTTTGTATTTCTCCCAGAAAATAGTCTCTCAGCTGCAAATATCTAAAGAAATCTGTTTTCTCCAGTTGATATTTCCTTCTTAATTCTTCAAAACTCATCATCTTACCATCTTTAATTATAGTACAGATTGCAGTTATTCCATTGTACTCCCAATTTTTAAATCCCTGATCATGTTTGTTTGGTGTAAAACTGCCATCATGTGCAACCCAACGTATCATCCCAACCTCCTTTCCCAGTTTATTATGTTTTATATTTTCAAACCAGATGTCCAAGGTATCAGAAGTTATTGAATTCAGTCGGTGATGTTGTTCCTTCCTAAGTTTAACATCCCCAAGTAATGTCTGGAGTGGGACATCGCCCACTACCATTTCAATGTCTTTCCACTTAGCACAGTAGGTTTGATCACACCATTTAATTACAAGTCGTAGTTATGCTGCACAATAGTCCTGTAGGTGAGGGAGTGCCATTCCACCCTGTTCCCTTGACAATTGTAGTGTTGAATATTTTATTCTTGGCCTCTTGCCATTCCAAATAAATCTAGAAATAATCTTATCCCAGTATTTAAATCTCTCTGGTGGGATCTTAACTGGAAGAGCTTGAAAAATATATAATAACCGTGGGAGGATATTCATTTTTATTACAGAGATTCTTGAGTTTAGATCTAGTGTGAGAGTTGTCCATCTGTGTCCTGTCTAATTTGGAGGTTAATAGTGTCATAGTTAGCCTTATAAAGACTACTTAGTTTTTTAGTTATTTTTACTCCAAGATAGTTTATGGATTTTAAATTCCAATAATCTCTTCTGATGGAGTATAATTAAATGACAGCACTTGACATTGACAAACATCAAACATTCATGTTCTTATTGATTGGAGGCTCTAAATCTAATATGTCCACATGTGAGTTTGAGTGGTTTGGTTTTGTGCCTTTTTTGTCTCCATGTGTCCCTGCGATGGATTGATATGTCTATAGGTGTACCTAGCTTTTGTCCAAAGTACGTTGGGATAAGTCAACCACAGCCAAAGACCTCTATTTAAATGTTACACATAGTTTTCAAGGTTTGACCAAAACAGCTGTAACATACAAAGTACTTCTGCATGAACTGCATAAAACCAGTGAAAGTATTTTCTGGTGTATAGGTCGCATTGTCCAATTATCACCAATAGATTGGAAAAATCCCAAGATAGGTTGCACCGGTGTATAGGTCGCACCTACGTTTAGCTCTGCTGCAAATGTCTGCCACAGGAGCGCACAGCAAGGCTTTTAAGAAGATTAACACTTAAAAACAATTATTTGTTTGATAAAAATTATAGCAAATATATGTCTGAGCTGAACTTTTCCTTAATAAATGAACGTAATTGTGAAATGAGCTGGATTTAAACATTTGTTTCGCCGAAAGTGATAACAAGCCATATATAGGTCGCACTGGTGTATAGGTCGCAGGCCTTGAAAAAAACATAAAAAGGTGCGACCTATACACCAGAAAATACGGTATCTGTGTCACTTACCAAAACTCCTTTAACATAAGACATTGACTTAACTCAAGTTCCTATAAAAACTTTGTCAGCATCATTTCAGTTTTATTGTATCAATGCAGTAAAAGTTTCAGAATGAACATGCATGTTTTTGTGCACATCATCCTGTATGATCAAAAAGGCATTCAACACAAGATCAACTGGACTTTATGTTTATGTTTATTAAATTTGTTCATTTTTTTACAAAAGAAACAATACAAGACAATCCCATAAATGATAATGTACAAAATATAAAAAAATGAAAGGTAGCAGAAAGAAGAATAAATCTTATTATATCTGCCCCTTTTTTCCAACAATCAGATTAAACAATAATAATCTTCAACCAACAGTACAAAATGACTAACTCTTTCTAATTTTCTAACTAATACAATACACATTACGCTATTTCATATATATTTTTTTAACACATTTGTTTTGATCATTTTCTTAAATGTAAACATTGACTTGGCATTTTTAACTACATTCTCCAAGCCATTCCATAATCTAATTCCCTGGATTGAGGTAGAACGTCCCTTCAAACTAGTTCTGAATTGTGGTTTTACAAACAACTCTGTCCCCTTAAGATTAGACCAAGGTTGCGGGTTCGCGCCCCGGCCACTACCCAGCTTGGGGTGTCTATGAGTGCACACCTATTTCTCCAGCTCCCCGGGCGCTTTTGGGCTGCTCACTGCACCACCTGGTAGGTGGTTGGGTTAAATGCAGAGACGAATTTCGTCTGTGTATGGGAACATACGCAGATGACAGGAAAAGACATCATCATTATTATTATTATTATTATTATAACAACTTTGTCTTTTAACAAAATGCATTTGGATATTTAAAGGTAATGCATTATTTTGAGCCCTATACATAACTGATAAAATATTATAGTCTACCAAATCATGGAACTTCAATAACTTTAGTTGATAAAATAATGTACTTGATGGATGACGGTAATGCTTTCTAGTGATAATCTATATGTGTTAAACACCTCCTTTTAACCGAAGCACAAGCAGAGAGGGCGAGGCGTGTTTCTCTCTGCAGGCAGCATCCAGCAGCATGTTGATGTCTCTAACAAGAACACAATAAATTGTTCCTCATTATTCAGTAATTAACTCCAATGCGCCGGGTCCCCATCCCCCTGTGCCACGCTCTAAATCACCACCCTCCTCTTCTTGTCTCCTCCTGCTGCACAGCTCTTTAATTTCCTCTGTGCTGTGGGGGTTGAGGGGGCAAGAAAAGGTGGGAGCTTGATGCTTTGTATCAGTCCCATGTCACCCCTCTGCTCACCCTCCTGCTCTGTCTCTGCCCCACTCTCCCTTTCATTCCTCCATGTTTGGTTTCATCCCATAGCATTGCTCTGCTGAACACCACCTGGTAAAGACAAGGGGGGGGGGGGGTTCACCTAACTATCAAATACATTAAAACGCACCCCCACTCCTCAGCTTTGTCTTCTTGCAGGGTTTTCTCCTTCCTCCTCCTCTTAATTGTTAAAATGAGGCCATTAATTGGAGGCGGAGTCAAATCACCTGTCATTTCAGCTGGGACGCATGTGCTGATTGAAAGGCATCATGAAAACCTGCCCAGGGCTTGTTTTTCTTTTCGTCTCCCCATGCCTGCTGGGAGCTCTCTTTGTGCCTTGACAGCTTCTGCCCACCCGTGGGCCCACGACTCACTTTACTTTTAGTGGCGCAGATAAGGCTGGTAGTCTTGGGTGACACACATCCACACGCGTGGCCCAAATATAGATCCAAGGCAGTCAGCAGTGTCAGGAGCAATTCCTGGC
Source organism: Garcialebias charrua (assembly GCA_038048925.1). Classification (NCBI taxonomy): domain Eukaryota; kingdom Metazoa; phylum Chordata; class Actinopteri; order Cyprinodontiformes; family Rivulidae; genus Garcialebias; species Garcialebias charrua. The sequence continues at coordinate 61,646 of JBBPBX010007211.1, read as the reverse complement.
GGATGTTGTGCACATCGCTCTTTCTGCTGTGCTATTAACGCCCCTGACCCAGTTGAGAATTATGCTCACTGCAGCTCTATATGCGAGCAAGGTCAGGTTCATTTCAGGGGATAATTGTGAAATTGGCATGTAAATTAGGACAATAGAACAAATGACAAGAAAATGAGGACAGATGACACATTTCTTGACAGATTTGTTTTAAATTTAGACTCTGCTTTGTTTTTGCAACAGACCAATAATAATAATAATAATAATAATAATAAAAAATAAAGATCCTGTAGGTGCTTCAATGTCCAAAGCTCTGTTTTGTGATTGAGCTGAGTGGTGTTTTTTGCAAATGTCATTATTTTGCTTATCGTTCTGCATCAAGAAAAAGAAGCTCTTGAGCAACACATGCATAATGTATTTCAAGTTCTCTGCACTCGGATGCACCCACACAGTCTCTACACAGTGGCAGCTACACGTGCACGCTGGGAGGTACTCAAAGCATTACTGTACTCACATCTACTTTAAAATGCTCACGGTGGCCATCTTGAACTGGATTGACAAAAAAAAAATCATCATATAACGATAATATATAATAACAAGTTAAAAAGGCTTCAATACAAGATAAACTGGACTTTATTTGTTGCAAAAGATGTTTCGACCCCTATCCAGGGGGCTTTTTCAATTCACTGAAACCAAAAAGTGAGCGTGTGGAGTTATAACAGTCTAAAGAAATCACGCACCATCCATCCATCCATCCATCCATCCATTTTCGTCCGCTTATCCGGGGTCGGGTCGCGGGGGTAGCAGCCTAAGTAGGGAGGCCCAGACTTCCCTCTCCCCAGCCACTTGAAGCAGCTCCTCTGGGGGAATCCCAAGGCGTTCCCAGGCCAGCCGAGAAACATAGTCCCTCCAGCGTGTCCTGGGTCTTCCTCTGGGTCTCCTCCCGGTGGGACATGCCCGGAACACCTCACCAGGGAGGCGTCCAGGAGGCATCCTAACCAGATGCCCGAGCCACCTCAACTGGCTCCTCTCGATGTGGAGAAGCAGCGGCTCTACTCCGAGTCCCTCCCGGATGACTGAGCTTCTCACCCTATCTCTAAGGGAGAGTCCAGACACCCTGCGGAGAAAACTCATTTCAGCCGCTTGTATCCGAGATCTCGTTCTTTCGGTCACAACCCAAAGCTCATGACCATAGATGAGGGTGGGAACGTAGATCGATCGGTAAATTGAGAGCTTTGCCTTTCGACTCAGCTCTCTCTTCACCACGACAGACCGGTACAGCGCCCGCTTCACTGCGGACGCTGCACCTATCCGCCTATCGATCTCACGCTCCAGTTTTCCCTCATTCGTGAACAAGACCCCGAGATACTTAAACTCCTCCACTTGGGGCAGGACCTCCTCCCCGACCCGGAGAGGGCATGCTACCCTTTTCCGGCTCAAGACCATGGCCTCGGATTTGGAGGAACTGATCCTCATCCCGGCCGCATCACACTCGGCTGCAAACCGCTCCAGTGAAAGCTGTAGATCACGATCTGATGAAGCCAATAGGACCACATCATCTGCAAAAAACAGAGAAGCGATTCTAAGGCCACCAAAACGGATCCTCTCAACACCTTGGCTGCGCCTAGAAATTCTGTCCATAAAAGTTATGAACAGAATCGGTGACAAAGGGCAACCTTGGCGGAGTCCAACTCTCACTGGAAACGAGCCTGACTTACTGCCGGCAATGCGGACCAAGCTCTGACACCGGTCGTACAGGGACCTAACAGCCCTTATCAAAGGGCCTGGTACCCCATACTCCCGGAGTACCCCCCACAGAACCCCCCGAGGGACGCGGTCGAATGCCTTCTCCAAGTCCACAAAGCACATGTAAACTGGTTGGGCAAACTCCCACGCACCCTCCAGGACCCTGTTGAGGGTGTAGAGCTGGTCCAGTGTTCCACGACCAGCACGAAAACCACACTGCTCCTCCTGAATCCGAGGTTCGACTATCCGACGGACCCTCCTCTCCAGAACCCCTGAATAGACCTTACCAGGGAGGCTTAAGAGTGTGATCCCCCTATAGTTGGAACACACCCTACGGTCCCCCTTTTTGAATAGGGGAACCACCACCCCAGTCTGCCAATCCAAGGGAACTGCCCCCGATGTCCACGCAATATTGCAGAGTCGCGTAAGCCAACACAACCCCACAACATCCAGAGCCCTAAGGAACTCAGGGCGAATCTCATCCACCCCCGGAGCCCTGCCACCGCGGAGCTTTTTAACCACCTCGGTGACCTCAGCACCAGAGATTGGAGAGCCCGACCCAAAGTCCCCAGGCTCCGCTTCCTCAGTGGAAGACGTGCCAGTAGGATTGAGGAGGTCTTCGAAGTATTCCGCCCACCGACTCACAACATCCCGAGTTGAGGTCAACAGCACGCCATCCCCACCATAAATGGTGTTGGTCGCGTACCGCTTTCCCCCCTGAGACGCCGGATGGTGGACCAGAATCGCCTCGAAGCCGTACGGAAGTCATTCTCCATGGCCTCTCCGAACTCCTCCCACGCCCGAGTTTTTGCCTCAGCAACCACCCGAGCCGCATGCCGCTTGGACTGTCGGTACCTATCTGCTGCTTCCGGGGTCCCACAGGCCAAAAAGGCCCAATAGGACTCCTTCTTCAGCATGACAGCATCCCTCACCGCCGGTGTCCACCACCGGGTTCGAGGGTTGCCACCACGACAGGCACCAACAACCTTGCGGCCACAACTCTGATAAGCTGCCTCGACAATAGAGGCGCGGAACATGGCCCACTCGGACTCAATGTCCCCCGCCTCCCTCGGAACGTGTTCAAAGCTCTCCCGGAGGTGGGAGTTAAAGCTCCGTCTTACGGGAGACTCTGCCAGACGTTCCCAGCAGACCCTCACAATACGTTTGGGTCTGCCAGGTCTGACCGGCATCCTCCCCCACCATCGGAGCCAACTCACCACCAGGTAGTGGTCAGTGGACAGCTCCGCCCCTCTCTTCACCCGAGTGTCCAGGACATGCGGCCGCAGATCAGATGAGACGACAACAAAGTCGATCATCGAACTGCGACCTAGGGTGTCCTGGTGCCAAGAGCACATATGTACACCCTTATGCCTGAACATGGTGTTCGTTATGGACAATCCATGACGAGCACAGAAGTCCAATAACAGAACACCACTCGGGTTCAGATCAGGGGGGCCGTTCCTCCCAACCACACCCCTCCAGGTCTCACTGTCATTGCCCACGTGAGCGTTGAAGTCCCCCAGCAGAACAAGGGAGTCCCCAGGAGGTGCACTCTCCAATACCCCCTCCAAGGACTCCAAAAAGGGTGGGTAATCTGCGCTGCCGTTTGGCGCATAGGCACAAACAACAGTCAGAGCCCGTCCCCCCACACGTAGGCGAAGGGAGGCTACCCTCTCGTTCACCGGGGTGAACCCCAACGTACAGGCACCAAGATGGGGGGCAACAAGTATGCCCACTCCTGCTCGGCGCCTCTCACCAGGGGCAACTCCAGAGTGGAAGAGTGTCCAACCCCTCTCAAGGAAACTGGTTCCAGAGCCAGAGCCATGCGTTGAGGTGAGTCCGACTATTTCTAGCCGGAACCTCTCAACCTCACACACTAGCTCAGGCTCCTTCCCCACCAGAGAGGTGACATTCCATGTCCCAATGGCCAGCTTCTGTAGCCGAGGATCAGACCGCCAGGGTCCCCGCCCTCGGCCACCACCCATCCCACATTGCACCCGACCCCTTTGGCCCCTCCCATAGGTGGTGAGCCCATGGGAAGGGGGACCCACGCACCACGCAATCACGCACCATATGTAAATCATATGTAAATTGTAAACATATACGTATGTAAACATATGTATATTTGCAACAAATAAAGTCCAGTTGATCTTGTATTGAACGCCTTTTTGATTTTATCATGTCCTGGACGACTGAGAATCTTCACCAGCATAATAATAATAATAATAATAATAATAATGAATTCAATTTATAACGCACTTTTCATTAATGAAAATCTCAAAGTGCTACACGGTGCAACAGAAATTAAATGTCAATAAAACAAGTAATAGAACAAGTAAAATCAATAACAGTATCAACTAAGATCAAAAGTAGAATCATGAGGAGGCAGAGTATGCTCGGTTGAAAAGAAAGGTCTTCAAGCCGCTCTTAAAGTCAACCACAGACTGTGGGACCCTCAGACAGTCAGGAAGAGAGTTCCACAGGCGGGGGGCAGCCACACTGAAAGCCCGGTCTCCCATGGTCCTTAATTTGGTTCTCGGAATGTGAAGGAGATTACTGTTCTGTGACCGCAGCGACCGGGTGGATGAGTGTGGAATAAGAATATCCTTCAGATAATCTGGTGAAGTTCCATGTAAGCATTGATGTGTAATGAGAGCAGTTTTGTACTGAATTCTGTAGGCGACAGGAAGCCAATGAAGGTTATGAAGAATGGGCGTAATATGTTCAAATTTACGAACTCGCAACAAGATCCTTGCAGCACTGTTTTGAATATATTGAAGTTTCTGAAGGTTTTTGCCAGGGATTCCAATAAACAGGGAGTTGCAGTAGTCGAGCCTGGAGGAGACAAAAGCATGGACGAGCTTCTCAGCATCGGAAAAAGTTAGGGATGGGCGAAGTCTAGAGATGTTTCGAAGATGGAAGAAGCAAGTTTTAAACAGAAGCTTAATGTGATTTTCAAATGTAAGATTGGAGTCCATTTTTATTCCAAGATTTGTAACAGAGGTGGAGAGGGGGATGTCTTGTCCAGAAAAGGAAAGTGTTGTTATAGTAGATGTCTGTACCTGGTGAGGGGTGCCAATCAGTATGGCCTCGGTCTTGGAGCAGTTTAATTGAAGAAAGTTCTGATTCATCCATGCCCTAATTGCCTCCAGGCAGGCAGAGAGGGCAGTGAGTGAAGATGGAGATGACAAGGTGGAAGATGAGGATGCTCCAGTCCTGATGTAAAGCTGTGTATCGTCGGCATAACAGTGAAAAGAAATGTTGAACTGATTAATAATTTGACCTAAAGGCAGCATGTAAAGGGAAAACAACAGGGGCCCCAGAACCGACCCCTGAGGGACACCACAGGAGACAGAGACTGTCTGGGACGTGGCGTTGCCAAGACTAACACATTCCAGCCTATTGGAGAGGAAAGATTTAAACCAGTCCAGGACGGTGTCACAGAGACCGACCTCCACATGAAGACGGTGGAGGAGGATACTATGGTCCACAGTGTCGAAGGCTGCAGTGAGGTCAAGGAGGACAAGGATGGAGGGAGAGCCAGTGTCAGCAGCCAAGAGGACATCATTAGTAACTCTCAGCAGTGCAGTCTCAGTACTGTGAGCTGCCCTGAATCCAGACTGGAACTTCTCATACAGGGAGTGTTGTTGTAAGTGATCCTGCAGCTGAGCAGCAACTGCTTTTTCCAGCACTTTAGACAGAAAAGGGAGGTGTGAAATTGGGCGGTAATTAGAAAAAATGTCGGGATCCAAATTAGATTTTTTCAGAAGAGGCCTAATGATGGCAGTTTTTAGAGGCAGTGGAACATGACCAGATTGAAGAGACTGATTTATTATTTGAGTGATAAGTGGGCCTATTGCAGAGTGATTGGATTTTATGAGAGACGAGGGGAAAGGATCCAGGGCGCAGGATGAAGGCTTCATTTTCTTGATGATGGCCTCCACCTCACTCTGAACAACTTCGTCAAAGCTGTTAAGGGTCCCAGAATGCAGACGGGTAGATGGCACACTGAGAACAGGGAGGTTGTGGAGCTGAGATCTGATAGTGTCAATTTTGGTTTTAAAAGATGAAAGAAACAGGTCGCATTTTTGAGCAGAGTCCTCAAGAGTTTGTTTAATGGGATTAAGCAGACGAGTTATTGTGGAGAAGAGCTGTTTAGAGTTTCCAGGGCAGGTGTTGATGATGTTGGAATAATATTTGGAGCGTGCTTCTTTAAGAGAATAGGCGTACGCTTTCTGATGTTCTTTGTACGCCTGCTTATGTACCGAGAGACCAGATGATTTTAGACGTCTCTCGATAGCACGGCCAGTTGCCTTCATCTTGCGCAGCTCATCAGTGTACCAAGGGGCTGAACGGGAGAAAGACACCAGTCTTGTTTTCAAGGGAGCATGTAGGTCCAGGAGCTCCCGAAGAGATTGGTTGTAGTAATCCACAGAGTCATCTGCAGAAGGATGATTGACCGTGGTCAGGGTGTGAAGATCAGCAGACAGAACATCAAGGGAAATGTTTTTAAGGTCACGGAACTGGATGGGTCGTTTTGGGTTTGAAGCAGGCGAAGATGAAGGCACTTCCAGGGAGATGACCCTGTGGTCTGAGACACCCAGGTCATATACAGATAAATTATTGATGAGTACAGTGTCAGTAATCACCAAATCCAGAGTATGCCCCCTGCTGTGCGTAGGGGCGTCAACATGTTGAGTGAGATTAAGAGAATCCAAAAGAGACTTAAAATCTGTTGCCAGAGGTGAAGAGGAATTGTCCACGTGGATATTCAAGTCGCCAAGAAAAATAGTCTTCACAGGGGAGGTGCAGAAATAAGTGAAGAGGTCATGTATCTCTGAGTTAAATGAAACATGCGGTTTGGGAGGTCTATAAATTAATATAACATTCATCAGGAGTGGGGCTTTGAAGCTGAAAGCCACAAGTTGTTTCATGATTATTTTTCAAATGTTTTAATTAAAATCTCTCCAGTGGTTTATTGTTAACTGACTGACAGACTTGTCTCCAAACAGTGAATGCCAAAACTTTAACCGAACTTTAACCGAAGCTGGGATGTGTCGTTTTGTCAATTTAAACAGAATGGGCATGTTAGTTAATTTGTGGTGTTATTTCAGTTTCCAATTTCATATGTTGGTGCGTGACTTGTAAGCCTGTATAAAACTTCTCGTTCTCACAGCTTCCATTCAGAATTGAAAAAGACTTCTGGACAGAAGTCGAAACGTTTTCTGCAACAAATAAAGTCCAGTTGATCCTGTATTGAACGCCTTTTTTGATTTCATCATGTCCTGGACGACTGAGAATCTTCACCAGCATATTGCTTTTCATTTTGGGAAGGATACCCTAAAAGCTGTGCGAGAATTTGAGAATAGGAGAGCAACCTCCTCTGGACAAAACTCAGCTGTTCACCTTCACCTCACGGACAAGGGACACTCCTTTGAGGACCAGAATGTTCAAATTTTGGACCGAGAACACAGATGGTTTGAGAGGGGGGTAAAGGAAGCTGTGTATGTTAAGAGAGAAAAACCTTCTCTTAACAGAGGAGGAGGTCTGAGATTTCAACTGTCTAAGACTTATAACTCAGTTTTGGATTTGATTCCGAAACGTTTTACACCGGATGGGAGCAGGGATGCCTTGTCTGTAAATTAGACTAACAAAGTTCTCTGAGTAGCCTCTGTTGTTGTTTGGGAGGTGTTGTTTGTCAATTTACATACAGTTTTGTGTCTTCTAACAGAGACCTCAAGGGAACCTCCTACTGTTAGGTGTGATCTTTCAATTTACATGTATGTGTTACAAACCCCCTTTTGTTAAGCTGGGATGTGTCGTTTTGTCAATTTAAATAGAATGGGCATGTTAGTTAATTTGTGGTGTTATTTCAGTTTCCAATTTCATATGTTGGTGCGTGACTTGTAAGCCTGTATAAAACTTCTCGTTCTCACAGCTTCCATTCAGAATTGAAAAAGACTTCTGGACAGAAGTCGAAACGTTTTCTGCAACAAATAAAGTCCAGTTGATCCAGTATTGAACGCCTTTTTTGATTTCATCATGTCCTGGACGACTGAGAATCTTCACCAGCATTTAACCGAACACCATGCACAACCTGTGGTGTTCAGACTATCTCTTGGGAATCAGGCTCATCTACTACCACTCCAAATCTTAAATCCATATCTGCACACACAGATGTAATTATAGTGCATCTTTGCCTTTCAGTGGCGTGTGATGATCGCTCCAAAAGCAAAGTGCAACATAAAGATTCAGGACCTGTTCTTCTTTTTCCACACATCCCCAGTCTTAAAGAACTCTACACAAGATGCTGACAAACCCCCAGTTTGAAATAAAAACCCTCTAAACACATGGCATTAATATTTAATGGTGCTGCTTCCTCTGGAGGCCACTGTGGGCTCTGTGTCTGAGGGGAGACGGTATTAGTGCTGCGTGCTCGGGATGAAGAGCAGCTTCGCACTAATGAAGCGATCAGGGCCTGAACTCTGAACAAAGCTCACATCCGATTAGTGAGCGGAGATGCGTGTAAACATGCCCAAGCAGCTCACAATTAGATCACCCCCGTTAACGTGAGCCTTATGTCCCTAAACACAACAGTGCAGCGGCACGCAGAGTTTGAAGTGTTGCTCGTTGAATCATCTCAGCGTTGCAGTTTCTTAGTTTCTTCACAAGAGGAATGCAGGCTAATAGGTTATCACATGCCGCTGAGCAGCCATTAAAGTGCATGCAGGTGGCATGCGGCAGTGAAAACCACCTGACCTTGTCCACATCCGTTTGGCTGGGACAGCAGCGTTTGAACCTGCCCAGTAAAGGACGGGCCATTTGGATGTTATTAAAACTCCAAATTCCTAAAGCCAACACAACTCCCACAGCTATCAGGTCATTTGAAAGAGATCCAGCAGATTTAAGATGTGCAGATGTTTTCGCTTTAAAACTGGCATCTGTTTATGCAGGCACACTTTATTTGAAAAACCACAAAGGACCTCCAATAGGTTTTATGGAGCAGTATTGGCTCGAGCACTCAGCTCTGTAATTGTGCTGCAGCAGGTAATGAGAAAATTGGTCACAAGTAGTGTTCCCTGCAGATGTAACCTGCAACATACAATTTTGCACAGCATGTGCCAGATCTACCGTTATTTTGTTGAGCGGCGCTGTCTGAATCCTGGTGCAGCTTTCATGAGGTCAAATGTGCACAATTTACAACCTACTTCAATTTAGGGAATTAATTCTGTCTAAAAATACACATGTAGATACAAGAGTTTATAAAACAGACTATGAAACCTTTATGAGGCTCACTGCTTTGGATTTGTCAAAAGTCAGAGTCAGAGTCAGAGTCAGAGAGTCTTTATTGTCATTTGCACCGCATGTGGTACATGAGATGAAAACGAGATTATGTACACGAGGTCCCAGTTACATCCAACAACAAATGAAAGAGAAAAACAGTAATAACATCGAGAACTAACTAAGAAAAACATCAACTAGTAATACACTAAGCCTAATATAGTGGGAATAAACAGCAGCACGAACATGAGTTTGTATGAGCAGATGGTCACAGATGGTCACAGATGAACACAGCAACAAGAAAACATATCAGCATCACCATGATGTGATATTTTGCAGTGTTTATTTTAATTTTATTTTTATTTATTCATGAGTCTAACAGCCTCAGGGTAGAAGCTGTTCCTCAGTCTAGTGGTTCTACACTTGATGCTCCTCAACCTCCGTCCTGAGGGGAGTGGGGCAAAGAGTGAGTGTGCTGGATGAGTGAGGTCTTTCATGATACAGGTGGCTCTTTTCCTGCATCTAGAGGTGTAAATGTCTGTGATGGTGGGGAGACTGACTCCAACAGACTTCTGTGCAGCCTTCACCACTCTCTGCAGAGCTTTTCTTTCTTCAACTGTGCAGCCTCCATGCCACACGTTGATGCTGGAGCACAGGATGCTCTCCACTGCACACCTGTAGAACGAGGTGAGAACTGGGCTGCTCAGACCGGCTCGTCTCAGCCGTCTGAGGAAGTAGAGTCTCTGATGACCTTTCTTGATCAGGCTGGTGGTGTTGTTGCTCCAGCTGAGGTTATCATTCAAGTGTACACCCAGGTATTTGTAGCTGGAGACCACTTCCACTGCAGACCCACCTATTACCAGTGGGGCATGGGTGTGTTTGTTCCTTCTGAAGTCCACAATCATCTCCTTTGTCTTCTTCACATTCATTCATTCATTCACATTCATTCATTCATTCACATTCATTCAAAAGGACATAACAATTGCAGCATACATACCAGCAACATACTGATGAAGATGGAAAGTGAAACCCTCTCAAATGTGTTTATGTCCTGATTAATTCAGACTGATAATTGGGCTGTGTGACGAAAATATAACCATCAACTCAGCTGCTGAAACTGAAACAAGTGCTAAGTTGAATGTGATGAGCGATTTGTGCAATTTTTGACTTAATTTTTGTACTTTGTATGTTGTTAAAAAAAGTTTTACTTTTATAGTGGCTTGCAACCCCCTTTGATACTTTCTCTGCTTTGTTGCTTGAAAACCTGGAAACCTGGTGGCAGTGTCATGCTGTGGGAATGGTTTTCATCAGCAGGGACTGAGAAACTGGTCAGAGCTGAAGGGGAGAGCCACTGAACAAAGCACTTATTAAGGTAAAACTGTCTGTCTGTCTGTCTGTCTGTCTGTCTGTCTGTCTGTCTGTCTGTCTGTCTGTCTGTCTGTCTGTCTGTCTGTCTGTCTGTCTGTCTGTATGTATGTATGTATGTATGTATGTATGTATGTATGTATGTATGTTAAAAATTAAACCATTGTTTAGAATATTGCAAGAGTGTGGGAATGATTTTAAACCTTTCCCACACTCTTGCAATATTCTAAACAATGTTTTTAAAGACTAAATGTTCTAAAAGAGCACAGCATTTCATGATCTCAGCTCTCTGCCTCCGGCTCCACTCTCAGCTACTCCCACTTCTCCGCTCTGCACAGAGATCAGCTGATCAGCTGCAGGAGGAAGCTTCTCCCACAGTTGTGGGCTGCACACAGGTGTTAAATCATTTAAACTAATTTATTTTAAATAAAATTCCATGCCGATCGTTCGGCTCATCCATCAATCAGCCAATTGTGTGTCATGTCCAATCTTACTTTGAAAAACCGTGATAGAGTGCGTCCACAAAAAACGAACCAAGTAGCGAGGGACTACTGTAATCACAAAGCTAGTTCCAGTTACCACAATATTGCAAACCTAACCTTCTGCAGGACAGAACCCAGTCTCTCTGATGTGATGGTTCTTCATTGCTTGATCTCACTAAATCATTTTCAGATGCAGGTGTGATCATAATGAGTTTACAGTGATGTGACTTCAAAGTTTGTCAGCATCCTTAAGTACAGTGTCATACATTGTTCCAGTCTAGCTTCAGTGTCCATTTGCTGCTGTGTCACAAAGGCATGTTTCTGACTGAAGTGATCCCCACAGCAATCTAACACTTGAGAGAACTCTTTGAGAATGCAGGTTGAGGGGAGTCACAAAGACAAGTGTCCTAGTGATGATGATCCAACAGCTCATGGTTACTAGTGCCACTTGAACTGAAATAGACATGCTCAATTGGGAACAGGTTTCAAAACTTTATTTTTGTACTTCAGAGACTATCATGCTGAAGTTGGAGTGCTTGCTGGTGTGTCACTCTGTGAGAACAGGGCTGCAGTGGAATTTGCAGGGCTTGGGGCTACGCGTTGTTGCCTTTCAAGCAGAATTTGTAAAGTAAGGCTTTTTATCACCTGCCACCAAGAAAGGTGAGCCATCATGTGGCTGTCTACGCTGGATTTTGGGGTGGTAGTATCTGAGAGTAATCCCCAACACATATGCTTAGTGCTAACAGATTGCCTGACATCCATCCATCCATCCATTTTCGTCCGCTTATCCGGGGTCCGGTCGCGGGGGTAGCAGCCTAAGAAGGGAGGCCCAGACTTCCCTCTCCCCAGCCACTTGGAGCAGCTCCTCTGGGGGAATCCCAAGGCATTCCCAGGCCAGCCGAGAAACATAGTCCCTCCAGCGTGTCCTGGGTCTTCCTCTGGGTCTCCTCCCGGTGGGACATGCCCGGAACACCTCACCAGGGAGGCGTCCAGGAGGCATCCTAACCAGATGCCCGAGCCACCTCAACTGGCTCCTCTCGATGTGGAGAAGCAGCGGCTCTACTCCGAGTCCCTCCCGGATGACTGAGCTTCTCACCCTATCTCTAAGGGAGAGTCCAGACACCCTGCGGAGAAAACTCATTTCAGCCGCTTGTATCCGAGATCTCGTTCTTTCGGTCACAACCCAAAGCTCATGACCATAGATGAGGGTGGGAACGTAGATCGATCGGTAAATTGAGAGCTTTGCCTTTCGACTCAGCTCTCTCTTCACCACGACAGACCGGTACAGCGCCCGCTTCACTGCGGACGCTGCACCTATCCGCCTATCGATCTCACGCTCCAGTTTTCCCTCATTCGTGAACAAGACCCCGAGATACTTAAACTCCTCCACTTGGGGCAGGACCTCCTCCCCGACCCGGAGAGGGCATGCTACCCTTTTCCGGCTCAAGACCATGGCCTCGGATTTGGAGGAACTGATCCTCATCCCGGCCGCATCACACTCGGCTGCAAACCGCTCCAGCGAAAGCTGTAGATCACGATCTGATGAAGCCAATAGGACCACATCATCTGCAAAAAACAGAGAAGCGATTCTAAGGCCACCAAAACGGATCCTCTCAACACCTTGGCTGCGCCTAGAAATTCTGTCCATAAAAGTTATGAACAGAATCGGTGACAAAGGGCAACCTTGGCGGAGTCCAACTCTCACTGGAAACGAGCCTGACTTACTGCCGGCAATGCGGACCAAGCTCTGACACCGGTCGTACAGGGACCTAACAGCCCATATCAATGGGCCTGGTACCCCATACTCCCGGAGTACCCCCCACAGAACCCCCCGAGGGACGCGGTCGAATGCCTTTTCCAAGTCCACAAAGCACATGTAAACTGGTTGGGCAAACTCCCACGCGCCCTCCAGGACCCTGCTGAGGGTGTAGAGCTGGTCCAGTGTTCCACGACCAGCACGAAAACCACACTGCTCCTCCTGAATCCGAGGTTCGACTATCCGACGGACCCTCCTCTCCAGAACCCCTGAATAGACCTTACCAGGGAGGCTTAAGAGTGTGATCCCCCTATAGTTGGAACACACCCTACGGTCCCCCTTTTTGAATAGGGGAACCACCACCCCAGTCTGCCAATCCAAGGGAACTGCCCCCGATGTCCACGCGATATTGCAGAGTCGCGTAAGCCAACACAACCCCACAACATCCAGAGCCCTAAGGAACTCAGGGCGAATCTCATCCACCCCTGGAGCCCTGCCACCGCAGAGCTTTTTAACCACCTCGGTGACCTCAGCTCCAGAGATTGGAGAGCCCGACCCAAAGTCCCCAGGCTCCGCTTCCTCAGTGGAAGACGTGCCAGTAGGATTGAGGAGGTCTTCGAAGTACTCCGCCCACCGACTCACAACATCCCGAGTTGAGGTCAACAGCACGCCATCCCCACCATAAATGGTGTTGGTCGCGTACCGCTTCCCCCCCCTGAGACGCCGGATGGTGGACCAGAATCGCCTCGAAGCCGTACGGAAGTCATTCTCCATGGCCTCTCCGAACTCCTCCCACGCCCGAGTTTTTGCCTCAGCAACCACCCGAGCCGCATGCCGCTTGGACTGTCGGTACCTATCTGCTGCTTCCGGGGTCCCACAGGCCAAAAAGGCCCAATAGGACTCCTTCTTCAGCCTGACAGCATCCCTCACCGCCGGTGTCCACCACCGGGTTCGAGGGTTGCCACCACGACAGGCACCAACAACCTTGCGGCCACAACTCTGATAAGCTGCCTCGACAATAGAGGCGCGGAACATGGCCCACTCGGACTCAATGTCCCCCGCCTCCCTCGGAACGTGTTCAAAGCTCTCCCGGAGGTGGGAGTTAAAGCTCCGTCTTACGGGAGACTCTGCCAGACGTTCCCAGCAGACCCTCACAATACGTTTGGGTCTGCCAGGTCTGACCGGCATCCTCCCCCACCATCGGAGCCAACTCACCACCAGGTAGTGGTCAGTTGACAGCTCCGCCCCTCTCTTTACCCGAGTGTCCGATTGCATGACAACTTTCTTTAAAACTTTGGCAAGGAAGCAAGATATGCATTTCTTTAGGAGTTGATACTTTATTTTCTGAAACTAAAATTATATTTGAGAGAGTCAGAGAGTCTTTATTGTCATTTGCACCGCATGTGGTACATGTGATGAAAACGAGATTATGTACACGGGGTCCCAGTTACATCCAACAACAAATGCAAGAGAAAAACAGTAATAACATCTAGAACTAACTAAGAAAAACATCAACTAGTAATACACTAAGCTTAATATAGTGGGAATAAACAGCAGCACGAACATGAGTTTGTATGAGCAGATGGTCACAGATGAACACAGATGAACACAGCAACAAGAAAACAGATCAGCATCAGTATGATGTGATATTTTGCAGTGTTTATTTTTTATTTTATTTTTATTTATTCATGAGTCTAACAGCCTCAGGGTAGAAGCTGTTCCTCAGTCTAGTGGTTCTGCACTTGATGCTCCTCAACCTCCGTCATTTGTTGAAGCAAACTGTCCCTTCATATATTATAACATGTTACATCAGGAGTATGTTGTTCATAAATTAATTTATATAAGAGTACAAATAGATTATAGTGGCCTAATAAGATATAAACAGTGGTTAAAACAAATTTCAAGCTTTAGACATGAGAAAACGGACAGAATATTCTTTAAAATACTTCTGCTTAACTTATAGTTGCTGAGGAACCAGTGTGCACACCTGGACATTGTTAAAAATAAATATAAAATAACAAAAAAAAAAATCAATGGAAAAACACATTGAAAGATGCTGAATAAACTGGTCAGTTTGTGGTCCTTGTACTCCAGGATCGTACCACTGCTTTTGATACTATTGTTCACAGCATCCTTATATTGTTGTTAGAACACTGGGTTGGGATTACTGGTGCAACATTAGAATGGTTCTGTTCTTATCTGCGTGACAGGAACTTTTGTGTTGACGATGGCATTATATTTTTTGCTTCAGCACCTCTTTCCTGTGGGTTTCCGCAGGGCTCGATTCTTGGACCCCTTCTGTTTTCACTGTATCTGCTCCCTTTGGGGTTATCCTGAGGAAATGGTCTTTCTTTTCATTAACCATCTATTTTCAATTAGAATTTTGAGCGAATTTTTGAAAATTCGCAAAAATGTAAATAAAATTTAATGTGAATCAGAAGTGTTTCCATCAACTGGCTTGAAGCGAATCCACCAGGCCACTCAAAGAGGCATTACGTCAGACGTCAGCGTTACGCATGTCTACAGTAAACAGGAAGTAGCGGTTGAAAACAGGAACCGAACCACACATCTCGGCAAAATGGAGAGAATATTTCAGGAATGTGTTGCTATCGGGCAAGTTGTATTTATTTTGTCATGCCAACTAGTTTTAGCGATGTTACAACGGAAACAGCTGATCAGTCACATGACGTGAATGTTCGCTACGTCAGAACTGAGTCGGCAAATCTGTTTCCATCTCTCGTTTTGCGCATCAGCTCTGTTTCGAAAAACCCCAAAAACATCTCAAGCGAGCATATCAACTTTTTTGTTCCTGCAGATATTTTCTCCCTATCCCTCACCACGCACCTCCACCCTCTTCATCTCAAATTTATACATGTAGGGATTTGGAGACTCGGATGTGCTGCAAAGTTTTTACATCTCTGTTGTTCAGAACCACCTGGGACTCAATTTTATTATACACTTTAGAAATTCACTCATAAACATCCTCATAAAATTCACATATAGGAATTGGGGTGAGCACTATGGATGGCGGGATGACATCACTCTCGCCCCCCGTGCCTATGCTCACTCACAATTATGAATTTAGACAATAAGGACCTGGGTTAGAGTTGGAGTGGAGGGGAAACTGGCATAATGCCAGCCTTTGCTCCTTCTCTATTACGCTCTCCCTGGGGTTGCTTGGGCTCGGGTGGCCTGTGCTGTCGGCAAGGTGAGTGTTGGGCCGGATCTTGGATGTCGGCCACTCTCCGCCCCAGAATGAATGGGCCTACCTCCTGGGCTTGGGTGTGGGCTACCCCATGTAAGGGGTGGGTACATGTCTTGGACCTAGGGGGTATAAAGTGTGCATCGGGATTATGAATGGAAAGTGTCATTATTGTTTGTCATTGTGTGAGTGAGGATGAGGGTGGGTCTGAGTGAGTGTGTCTGTGTATGAATGTCTAATTGTCAGGCTGGGATTTGGACTGCCCCCTCTCTGTTACATCTGAGGCTACTCGGTGTCGCGCTCCTGTCACGTAGCCTCCGGGTAGGTGTCCCTTTGCCCGCGGGCGTGTTGGGGGCCCTTGCTGCCGCTTTTGGGGGTTGGTCGCTTGGGCGGGGGTCGGCTCGGCCTGGTGGCTGCCTGGTGGAGTTCAGGTCCTCTGGATCTATCGGGTCTGGGCCTGAGGGGTGGGCGTCCCCGGTGCCCGGTGCCCGGGCCTGGGGCTACGTCAGTGCGGCGGGCTCTGGCGGGGGCCGGTAGGTTTGTCGCTGTTGGCCCCGCGGGGGTCATTGTGTGTAGTCGCTGGTGGAGCTTGTCCAGTTCTCCCCCTTGGTCGGATCTGGGGAGTGGGTGAGTGGCTCGTCCTGTTCGGGTGGCCCTGGGGACTCTGGGCTCAGGGTCCTTCTTGGGGTCTTAGGCTTTGATTGCCCCTTCGTCTGCCTCGGGCCTTGGGGGGAGCAGATCTCTGATGCTTCACGGTCACTACTGAATGTTCTATTGGAGGAACCTTATTCACTTATGCATGCTCACAGCCACACACAAATGGATGCACGGATGTATATGTAGATATCATATGCAGATATATAGATGGATATGTGATATGAATGTATGTATACTGTATTTATATTTGTAGGTATGGGTATGTTTATTTATGGAAATCTACTGCAAGGTCATGAATATCATTAGTCTTTATACATGTGTGTTTCGTTGCTATGTTCTGTCATGTACTTTGCAAGATTGCGGACGGAGGTTGGGTATGGTTGCCTTGTGCTCTTTTTGTGGATGATTGTTGTTTTGTTGTCTTTCTTTCTATCTTTCCTTTCTCTCTATTAAAAAAATATATATCGGTGTGAGAGGATGGCTGTAAGGTGAGAAGGGAGGCCATCTATAAAAGGGGGAAAAAGCACCTCTTTCTTGTGGGTTTCCGCAGGGCTCTATTCTTGGACTCCTTCTGTTTTTACTGTATCTGCTCCGTCAGAGTCAGAGTCAGAGAGTCTTTATTGTCATTTGCACCGCATGTGGTACATGTGATGAAAACGAGATTATGTACACAGGGTCCCAGTTACATCCAACAACAATGCAAGAGAAAAACAGTAATAACATCTAGGATTAACTAAGAAAAACATCAACTAGTAATACACTAAGCCCTAATGTAGTAGAAAAACATTATAAACAGCAGCACAAACATGAGTCTGTATGAGCAGATGGTCACAGATGAACACAGCAACAAGAAAACAGATCAGCATCAGCATAACTTTGGGGTTATCATGAGGAAACATGGTCTTTCTTTTCATTAACCGTGTTTCCATCTATTTTCAATTCGAATTTTGATCGAATTTTTGAAAATTCGCAAAAATGTAAATAAGAATTAATGCGAATCAGAAGTGTTTCCATCAACTGGCTTGAAGAGAATCCACCAGGCCACGCAAAGCGGCATTACGTCAGACATCAGCGTTACGCATGTCTACAATAAACAGGAAGTAGCAGTTGAAAACAGGAACCGAACCACACATCTCGGCAAAATGGAGAGAATATTTCAGGAATGTGTTGCTATCGGGCAAGTTGTATTTATTCTGTCATGCCAACTAGTTTTAGTGATGTTACAACGGAAACAGCTGATCAGTCACATGACGTGAATGTTCACTACGTCAGAACTGAGTCGGCAAATCTGTTTCCATCTCTCGTTTTGCGCATCAGCTCTGTTTCAAAAAACCCCAAAACCACCTCAAGCGAGCGTATCAACTTTTTTGCTAATTAGAGGAAGTTAATTTGAATCGTGCCGTTTCCATTCACCTTTTCTGATGCGATACTTCAAAATGCGCATCAAGAAACATTGATGGAAACACAATTATTGTTGTGCTGATGATTGTCAGATTTATCTTCCCTTAAAATCAAATAGTTCTTGCTCCATTCGCCCTCTGTTCAAATGTCAGTGACATTAAAACATGGATGGCTTCAAAATGTTTTAAGTTTCAAGGATCAGAAAGCTTCAGTTGTGTTTAGCCCTAGCTCTACTGCTGTCTCTGTTCCTGTTAAACCTGACTCTCTTGAGCTGTCTCCAGCTCATCCAAAATGCGGCAGCTCAGCTCTTAACAGGAACTCGTAGATTTGAGCACATTTCACCAGTTTTGTCCTTCTTTCACTGGCTCCCAGTACATATCAGGATTGATTTAAAAATTATCCTGCTGACCTTTAAATGCATAAATGGCCTTGCTCCCTCACA
This sequence comes from Garcialebias charrua, assembly GCA_038048925.1. NCBI lineage: Eukaryota > Metazoa > Chordata > Actinopteri > Cyprinodontiformes > Rivulidae > Garcialebias > Garcialebias charrua. Next base: position 43,326 of record JBBPBX010007211.1, on the reverse strand, counting down.
CCTCTCTGACCTACTTCAACTATTATGTTCCTTCTCAGGTGCTGAGATCATCTGATCAGCGGCTTGTTCCAAAAACCAGGTTGAAGCTCAGAGGAGATAGGGCTTTTTCAGTCATGGCCCTAAACACGGGCCAACATAGCAACACGAGGAAGTAACATAGTAACACGAGGGAGATTTTCATTAATGAAAAGTGCGTTATAAATTTAATTCATTATTATTATTATTATCGATCACGTCTACACAAATGTAGGCGCGTACACAGCGAAGTCACGTCCACCGCTCAGGGGTTCTGATCATTTATCACTCCTCTTGGTCCCAGCACAACTCCCCCCACTAAGACAATGTAAACCAGAACAAAAGGAAGTAAAAATTTGGCTCTAGGACAACACCCCCATGCTGAGAGACTGCTTTGAAAAAACTGATTGGTCTGTCTTCAGGGAGGCAGCTACTGATGGGAGCTCTGTGGATCTGGAACTTTATGCATCCTCAGTTCTGGGTTATATTAGCACATGCTCTGAAAATGTATCCATAAAAAATATGTTAAATCTTACCCCAACACAAAACCCTGGTTAAACAAAGTGGCTTGCACCCTGCTGGCAGCCAGGAACACTGCCTTCAAGTCTGGAGACTCAGAGGAACTGAGAAAGACCAGGAAAGAGCTAGCCTGGCCCTCGCCTTCCTGCACAGCTCCGCTCAATTCTCATTTCCCTTCACTGCACAGTCTGGGATTCCTCCCATAGACAACGATTTCTCCGGCCGATTTTTGACCGGACCAATCAGAGAGCAGAAGGCGGAGTTTTGAACGACGTCGACTGACGTCGTCATTCAAAATGGCTGCCGCCACGAAGGAATTTTCAATAAAACAAGGTAAAAAACTATTATTTCTCTGCTGAGAAAAAATATATTTCATAGCTGACGTTATATCAGAAGTGTTCCTGAGCTTAACAGTTCCTAAATCAATTCACGAAATGGTCAAATCTGCTGGATATTAAATAGTTTCGGTTTGATATTTTCCAAACAGCCTCGGGTGCGCTACGAAAATAAATGATAAAAAATCGAATTTTATCTCAAATGTTTCATCTAGGCCAACAGTCAGTAAATTAAAGACATATAATTACACACTGGTGGCAGAAAAAATATCCACCGAGTGGTTTCTGAGCAATTTATCTGATAGCCTGGACCTCGCCAGGCTAAACTAACAAAACTCTGCCTCCTGTTCTCTGATTGGTCCATTCAAAAATCTCCAGGAGAAATCGTTTTCTATGGCAGAGATGCCAGACCCTAGTCCAAAGCGAAGTGAAGGACAAGGGTCTCGTTTAAACCAGGCTAGGAAAGAGCTGGTTGCTGGCATTAAGAGGGCAAAGGCCACATATGCACAGAGGATCGAGGGACAGTTCACCTCACAAGACCCACGGAGCATGTGGAAGGGCATCAAATGCATAACTGATTATAAAAGCAGGAGCAAACAGTGCCCCAAAGACCCATCTCTGCCTGATGCCCTCAACAAGTTTTATGCACGGTTTGAAGACCCAAATAGACCACCCAGCACCAGACTCACCTCATCATCAGAGGAAGAGCATCTCAGCGTGACCACAACAGAAGTGAGGAGTAGTCTCAGAAGGATCAACCCTCATAAAGCAACTGGACCGGACAACATCCCCGGGAAAGTTCTGAAGGAATGTGCGGACCAGCTCTGTGAGGTGCTGGCTGACATCTTCAACACCTCACTTGCTCTGGAGACAGTCCCCACCTGCCTGAAGACCGCCACCATCATCCCAGTCCCAAAAAGCTCCACAGTGACTGGTCTGAACGACTATCGGCCGGTGGCCCTCACCCCGATAGTTGCAAAATGCTTCGAAAAACTGGTCATGACCCACATCAAAACAACCGTCAACATCAACGAGGACCCTCATCAGTATGCTTACCGTGAGAACCGATCAACAGAGGACGCCATCTCGTCCGTGGTCCACACTGCTCTCACCCACCTGGATCAGAAAGACTCCTACGTCCGTATGCTCTTTGTGGACTTCACATCTGCCTTCAACACCATGATCCCCCAAACTCTGATGGACAAACTATCCACACTTGGACTAAGCCCCTCCGTTTGTAACTGGGTACTAGACTTTTTAACAAACAGACCACAGTCAGTGAGGATCCACAACTTCTCCTCCTCCACCATTGCCCTCAGCACTGGCTCTCCTCAAGGATGTGTGTTGAGCCCCCTTCTGTTCACTCTGCTCACATATGATTGTGCAGCTACCCATCCAGGTTGTCATATTGTAAAGTTTGCAGATGATACAGCGGTGGTGGGATGCATCACAAACAATGATGAGTCCAGCTACAGGCAGGAGGTGGAACACCTGGAGAGCTGGTGCAAAGAGAATAACCTTCACATGAATGTGAAGAAGACAAAGGAGATGATTGTGGACTTCAGAAGGAACAAACACACCCACACCCCACTGAACATAGGTGGATCAGTGGTGGAAGTGGTCTCCAGCTACAAGTACTTGGGTGTACACTTGAATGATAATCTCAGCTGGAGCAACAACACCACCAGCCTGATCAAGAAAGGTCATCAGAGACTCTACTTCCTCAGACGGCTGAGACGAGCTGGTCTGAGTAGCCCAGTCCTCACCTCCTTCTACAGGTGTGCAGTGGAGAGCATCCTGTGCTCCAGCATCAACGTGTGGCATGGAGGCTGCACAGCTGCAGAAAGAAAAGCTCTACAGAGAGTGGTGAAGGCTGCACAGAAGTCTGTTGGAGTCAGTCTCCCCACCATCACAGACATTTACACTTCGAGATGCAGGAAAAAAGCCACCTGCATCATGAAAGACCCCACTCACCCAGCACACACACTCTTTGCCCCACTCCCCTCAGGACGGAGGTTGAGGAGCATCAAATGTAGAACCACTAGACTGAGGAACAGCTTCTACCCTGAGGCTGTTAGACTCATGAATAAATAAATAATAAGAATAATCACTGTGAAATATCACATCATGCTGATGCTGATCTGTTTTCTTGTTGCTGTGTTCATCTGTGACCATCTGCTCATAAAGACTCATGTTCGTGCTGCTGTTTGTAATGATGTTTTTCTATTACTCTAGGGCTTAGTGTATTTCTAGTTGGATGTTTTTCTTAGTTCATATCCTAGATGTTATTACTGTTTTTCTCTTACATTTTGTTGTTGGATGTAACTGGGACCCTGTGTACATAATCTCATTTCATCACATGTACTACATGCGGTGCAAATGACAATAAAGACACTCTGACTCTGACTCAAAACTCTGGAACAATCTGTCCATCAACATTAGACAGGACACTTCACTTCCTGTTTTTTAAAATCTCTTTTAAAAACACATGTTTTCAATGACGTTTAACACAGTGTGATTTGATTTAGTATTTCATTCTTCTGTGTTTTTATATTTTTCTTTTGATGCTTTTAAGTCAGTTTTGGTATTATTTTTCTTTAAATTACTGCCATTGATTTTTATTGTTAAGCACTTTGGTAACAGCTGCTGTTTTTAACTGTGCTTCATAAATAAATCTGACTTGACTTGACTAAATACAATTTTATTTTGAGTTACTGAGTTACTTATTGAGTCAGTAACAATAAAGAGAATACTTTATTTACAGAAATGTGTTATAACCTTATGACTGCAAATTGCATTTCTGCTCATGCACGGTCATAAACAAAACCAAATAAATTAACAAAAAAATGTCAGGGTTTTTATGTTTTATACACAATTAGTCAAATATACAAACAAAGCATATATTGTCAACCCAAACATTTTAAACAACGATCAGTATGACAAAAAAAAAATGTTTTTGACATTTATTGTGAATCTTCATAGAATATGAACAAAAATAATAAAGTTTTCTGACAACGAGCACCCAGTTGTTGTTTTGTGTAACTTGCAGCCAAATAAAACACCATAAAAGCATCAATTTAAATTAAAAAATAAAACTTTTCCTGCAACAATCAATTTTGCATTCCTGCTGCAATTACACCTCCTATTAAACATCTCTAGATCTGCCTCTCGTTAATGATAGCATATTTCAGAAACCTCCATGGCCAGCTCCAGACAGTCACTTGCATCGTGGCAGCTTCCACAAACCCCACAATCCAGTTCAATGTTGGAGTCGTCGTCCTCGCTGTGCGTGGACTCCACCGTGCTGACGACGTGTTTGTAGTTGGGCCAGCACTGGTTGGTGAGTCTCTCACAGCAGTCAGGTAAGATGCCGTAGAGCCGGCAGAAGAGACAGTTCAGGACAATGTCTGCACAGTCGACTGGAGGAGACACACACACACAGCACATCTGATTACCAAACACTCGTTTTTATTTTCACCTAAATCTTCTTAAATTACAGCAACTATAGTTGAAACCAGTTACTGGGGCATAAATCATCTCAGCTGGAGCTGCTGGTCTTTGCTTACATCTTCCAACACTTTAAAAGCCTTTCCCCCTCCTTTTATTCATGCATAATTTAGGAAATCCTGCCTTGCTCCCTCACAGTGAGACGAGCAAGAAAGCTGCTTGGAGACATAATCAATTACCAGGAGTCTCTCTTGTACGCTTCGTCAGGAGCTCTTCCAACAAGCCTTGTGGTCGCAGTAAAACTGAGCTTTGTGTCTTCTCGGTAGTCTTCGCCAAATGCTTCCCTCATGGGAGCCATAAGTGTGAGATCATCAAATGACACTGGCCGTCAGGAGCCAGTTACTCAAGGAGGACAGGTCCAAGCAGAATCTTTGCAAAGTGCAAAAATGAAAAGCCTTTAGAAAAGCTTTACGTCAAATTTGACCCTCCAATTTTGTTTTAACATGTCATTTTTAAACATACTTTTAGATCTTGAGCTTAATCAAAACCAGATTTGCAGAAAACGATTTGTTTTTAATGCTTTTTAAAAAGCCCCTCCTCCCAAAAGAAGGCTTTAGAAAAAGTAATTTATTTACATTTATTATTTCTGATTATGAATATTATGGTGCTGTTCGCACTGGATGACAACCTCACTACATTTACAGCTGGAAGCTTGTTTCATTCGAACCTGCTGTGTGGAAAAGCTCAGCTGTCTGAGGCCCTGTACACACGTAGCCGTTTATCGGTAAAACCGAACAGTTTATCATGCGGTTTAGCCTTTCATCCACACGTGAACTCCGGTTGATGTAACTATAAACGAATAATAACAAAACTCCGGCCAAAGTGAAGATTTGAGAACTCTCCGCTTTCGAGTCTGCGTGTGGACTTTGAGAACGGAGCTTTCTGCTCCACCGCCTCCAGCTCACGTCACACAATGCTCTAAAAAAAAGCACTAAAAAGTCAACATGCTCTGACATGATTCCCAGTCGACATTTTCCTGCATTTTATTAATTTTGTACTCCAACACGGTATTTAATAGTAGTTCAACCTCACGGTCTGTCCACACAAACGAAAGAAAAAAAAGAAAAAAATAACAGGAAGTGTGGCTGAGTTGAAGGGTTGTGACAGCACTACACTGCCACCTATGGGTTCAGCATATTCATTACAACGCCCTGTCGTGAAAAAAACGGGACATGTAGACAAACATTTTAAATATTCGAACATGTATGGACAGATATATTTTTTGTGTGCAAATATTCGTTTTTCAAACACCAGGCTACGTGTGTACAGGGCCTGAGTGTTCACAGACGGCTGCAGCCATGGCAAGGCAACTTTACTGCTACAGCCCATTTTAACACGAGAACTCAACGTGCTTCGCGTTAAAAACAATGAGAAAAACAGAATGAAAGAGATCAAACTAACAAATAATATAAATATACATCAAATACATTTAAATACAAATACAAATGGAAAATTTTAAATGACAATAAAGGATAATAAAACCATCTCAGTCACAGATCTGAGAGCATGGATTTAAAAAAAATTTCCCATTTGAGGCTAACTTTAAATCTGTTGGGCATTTATTAAACTTGTGCAATTTATTAAGCAGCTACGCTGCTTCACCAAGTTTAGTCCTAACTTTAATCTCCACTACGTGGCCTGATTTATATTGATATTTAACCTTATGGATTATACCCTGATGCATGCTCAATAATCCAGGTAGAAAAATCTAAAAAAGCTAAGTCGGTCTTCTGGACATTCAAAAAAAAAAAAAAAAAAATTGTAGAAACGTTTCGTCTTTCGTCCGAAAGACTTCCTCAGTCTGAGCTGCTGTATTCAGCTCAGTCTTATAAATAGCACCCTCTCACAGTGGATCAACCAGTTGGCTGATGACAGCCTGAAACCAGCTGCTCACATGATCAAGGAGGACCATCAGCCTAACGATGGATCGTTAGCACCCTGATGGTTGTTTGCTATTCACAGAGGGCTGAGTGATACTAGCAATAACAGCGTTGTATAAGGGGGACCGGGTTCAACTGTCCCCCTCTTACAATGCTGTTATTGCTAGTATCACTCAGCCCTCTGTGAATAGCAAACAATCATCAGGGTGCTAACGATCCATCGTTAGGCTGATGGTCCTCCTTGATCATGTGAGCAGCTGGTTTCAGGCTGTCATCAGCAAACTGGTTGATCCACTGTGAGAGGGTGCTATTTATAAGACTGAGTTGAATACAGCAGCTCAGACTGAGGAAGTCTTTCGGACGAAAGACGAAACGTTTCTACAATTTTTTTGCTTTGTTTTGTTTTGTTTTTTGAATGTCCAGAGGACCAGACTTAGCTTTTTTAGATTTATGGATTATATTTTTATTGAAATATCAAGCAGACTTATTGCTCATAATCTGCAGAAAGGAATTCTAAAACTTTCTGATTCGATGGGTCAATAAATTTATCACGCACAGCAAAGAAAGTTTGAGTATTGTTAATGCTTTTACTAAAGAAATCCAAATAATATTTATGTCCAGCCCTCATTGCTAACATTTCATTGACTTTGCTTTTAAATGTCATAATAAACTATGAAGATTACTTTTTCTCCACTTATGCTTTCGATTCCAAGGCCCTTACCATCATCATCAGTGTTTGTCCAAGCAGTTTTCCCATGGCTCAAAGTTGTTTTTATTTTAATAGCATTCATGCCATTTGATATTTTCCAACTAAACCCACCCAGAAGTTTGTCAACTGTTTGTGCATTCATTGTTTTTGCTATAGCTATGTTGTCCATACATAAGCACTGATTTTTTTATATATCTTTTTTTAATCGACAGAGTTTGACTGAGTATTTAGAACAATGAACAGAAAAAAACAGGTCTTTCACATAAACAGAAGAAATGTCAACACCTTTGGGATAACCAGCTCCAAGGTATGCCCATGAGTGGGCGTGGACTCTTTCACATGTTAAAAAAATACAAATTTAACGTAGAGCTAAGACAATTCAGCAAAACCTTCAGTGGATTTAATAGAATGTTTTGTAGGATGTTAAATAATTTTTAAAATTACTTTTGGATTACTTTTCACTAAGAAACAAAGGATGACAAGAGATACCAATTAGACAGTTGTGCCATATATTCTGTGCTTTGAAACGTTTGGGGCAAGCCATTTGTGTATTTATTGAATATTCTCTGATGTGACATTGCTTCTCAAATAGATGAATGTTTCTGGAGTTAATCATTGTTTCTATTTCACAGGTGACCTGCAGGACTCTACACTTTGTGGAATGAATGAAAAAGACAAGACCATGTGACTCTTTTGGTTTATATTAAAGTTACCAGCTGACATATTCTGCCTTGCTGTACGTTATCTGCTACCGTAGATTCTCCTCACTAACAAGAGTGTTTTTTTTTTATGTCACTACTTCTGCGAAAGTTATAGTCTTTTGTCAAACAAACAAACAAAACCATGTGCATTTGGTATCCATCTTTTTTTTTTCTTGTATTGAAGCCATACTAAACAGTGACATTACCAAGGTACATACTGGTCCATGTTTTACACAAACCATTACACCTCTAGTGATAGCATATTAGTGTCCTTGGTGCAGCATGATGGAGCATGGCAGTTGTGTGTCCATGATGTGGGTTCAGCTGCAGCAATATGGCTCGCCTGTCAGGAATTTAGAGTAGGAACGACCACACTGGCCTTCTGCCTAGTCTACAGCCGTGATTGTGACAAGGTCACAACCTAGAACATATGTGATGTCCATGGTGGTAGCATTATGCTAGACTATTTTAGGTTGTAGATAAAGCCTGATGAGAGAGTTGTGCTACGGTATATTAAGGGTGGTGAGCACAGGACAATATATTAGGAATTAAGAAAATATAGTGGAAACCCCATTTGCTGAGTGCAAAGTGAGCACTAACAGCAGCATACATGTCATAACACTAAAGGTTTTCCAAAAATGTCTGCAATCCAGCAGCATTCTAATTGAAAAACTGCTTGAAAGCTGCGTGCCACCTCTGATCTGACTCTGTTCAAAACCAGACTGAAGACCCACTTGTTCAAAAAAGCTTTCAGTGTGTAACTTTTATTACTTTTGGTATTTTAATATGTAGCATTTTTTATTTCCATTGCCTTTTTATTTCCACTTGTTCAAATAAGCTTCCAGTGTGTAACTTTTATTACTTTTGGTATTTTAATATGTAACATTTTTTATTTCCATTGCCTTTTTATTTCCACTTGTTCAAAAAAGCTTTCAGTGTGTAACTTTTATTACTTGTGTTATTTTAGTGTTATTTTAGTATGTAGCATTTTTTATTTCCATTGCCTTCTTTTATTGCTGTTGTTTCTTATTCTATTTTCATTGATTTATTGTTCCAGTTTATTCATCTTTTTATCCTGTTAAGCACCTTGGTCAATGCAAGGCATTGTAGGAAGGTGCTATACAAATGAAGTTTATTATTATTATTATTATTATTATTATTATTATTATTATTATTATTATTATTGAATGAAGCCTTGTGGTACCCACCACCAAAAAGCTGCCGTTGTGGAAATACAATCATTGATGTTGACACAAAAGTTTCTGTCATAGAGATAGGACCTAAACCATTTGAGGATTGACCCTGTGATGCCCACGGCTCAAGTCTAGAAATGAGGATCTCATGGTCAGTGGTGTCAAATGTAGATTTAAGGTCCAATAGGACAAGAAGCACTGAATCACCTGCATCCATGGCTACAACGATATTAAAATGGTAAATGGACTGTACTTATATATCACCTTTCTATCTTACCAAGATACTCAAAGTGCTTTACAACACAATCTATGTCCTCATTACCCATTCATACAGCACTCTACTATGTCTTTACAAAGATTAATCAGAGCTTTATCACATCCACACACTGAGGGGACTCACATCAGAGGCAATGATGGGTTCAGTGTCTTGTCCAGGGACACTTCAGCACTGCTGGTGGAATTGAACCCCCCAACTCTCCTATTGGAAGATGACTGTTCTAACCACTCAGCAACAGCTGCCCTCAAACCTCAAAACCCTCAACAGAGCAGATTCAGTGCTGTGGTGAGATTAAAGCCTGATTGGAGCACCTCCAAAATAGAATGCTCCCCCAGGAAACATTTGAACTGGGAATCAACTATTCTTTCAAATAATTTGGAGAAAAAGAAGAAAAAAAAAAGTCTAGAGACAGGCTCCCCAACAAGGGGTAAGGGTTTGCTTTTCTCTATTTTTCTAGCAAAGGATGTACAGCAGCGTGTTTAAAACATTTTGGAACCACACCTCAGGTTAAACTGTTATTTACAACAGAGAGAACAGAGGGGCCCAGAACAGGAAATAATAATAATAATAATAATAATTAATTCAATTTATAACGCACTTTTCATTACTGAAAATCTCAAAGTGCTACACATATATTGAATGCTACACACATTCATAAACCGGTGGCGGCAGACTACCATGCAAGGTGCTTTCCAGTCCTACCGGGAGCAACTCAGGGTTAAGTGTCTTGCCCAAGGACACAACGACACATGGTGCGGGTCCCGGGAGTCGAACCGCCAACTTTCCGATCGGGAGACGACTGCCATTACCACTACACCACGGCCGTCCGTGGAAACACCTCCTTTAGAAGTGGAGGTGGACCCAGATAACTCTATGCTGGACATTAGCTGCTCTAAGGACAGTGAGATTGACCTGTAGTGTGCACTTCTTCTATAAAGAAGTGGAGAAACATCTCACAACGTGGTTGTTTCAGAGGGGCAGGCTCATTGAGTTTAAAAACAAATAAAACGATCAGACTGGAGTTGTGCCACTTATTTTTAGAGCTCTCATGACTTCTCATCAGCAGATGTTTTAGTTTTCTTCAAATATGGTTTCTTTTGTACAATCCCTGAAATGTCATGGATTTAATTTTTATGTCAGAGAGGCTCAAGATAAAAAAAATAAATAATAATAATACAATTAGCCTCAAATTAAAACAAACAGCTGAATCAGAAACCTTATTGTGAGGCTGCTGTACTGACCTTTCTTTCCTGATGCCACCAGGAAAAGTATTTTTTTTATACATTGGGTCATCTTTCCTTAGAAATTAGTTCAACAAATTTCCTATTTCCAAAATTTTTAAATAATAATCACCATTGTTACTGGTATTTAAGTTTAAAAGCTAAATTTAAATGAAAACCTAGTTAGTACAGCTTTTAAATTCAAATACTTTTCCTAACGGTAAATCTGAACAACATTACTGTATGTTGAGTGTTCTGTTGACACTGACCTGCCAGGTTGCTCTGCTGAGAGGCAGACAGATCGTCTGTGGTGCCGGACACAGCAGAGGAATATCTCATTTGGTTCTTGTTCAAAGAAAAAAGACGAGGAGGGGAGTTCTTCCTTCTTGACTGATTAAAGTCTGTGTCTCTGCTGGGCTCCCCGGGCTCAGCGTCTGCAGAGGTAACTCTCCAGCTGCTAGCTTCACCACTTTGGAACTTTTCTAAAAAAAAAAAAAAATCATATTTAGATCATCAATTTTATCATAAAAAAAGATACATTGAAGATACATGCATCATAAAAAGACATTAGAGCCTTCTGTTGAGAATAACTTGGGATTTTAAAACAAACTACAGTAGTAAAAACTGTTTTGAAAGTAATGGTTCAGCAAAAACTGTGGTACATGTATTTTTATCTTCAAGTTGTACAGGGATGGGTTTGACTCTCAAGACTTTATGGTTAACATGTGATGAAACACTTGCAACGTGACCCAATCATTTTTTTAAAACATAGACTTTAATATAAATAAACAAATATATATATATTTTTTTTATTTGGACTGTATTTATACAGTTAGTCTCAATGAGTCACGAGGACTCATTTTCAAGAGATACTTGATTTAGACAGACAA
>JBBPBX010007211.1:6653-28004 GCA_038048925.1 Garcialebias charrua | reverse complement strand
TATATATATATATATATATATTATATATATATATATATATATAATATCAAATCTGTTGCCAGTGGTGGGCACAGACCGCTAGGGAGCGCTAAAGCGCTAATCCGCTTACAGTGGACCTAAACTTTTTGTCAGCGTTTTTGTGGTTTGACTAACTTTTATAATTCATAAGCGGATTTGTGCTATTTTTATTTAAAATGCAGTACCGCTAATAACTAATTATCTATCAGTAAAAACCAATAAACTTATTTACAAGCTCTTATGCTGGCTCCGTAGCTGATTGCTTTACCTTTTTCCCCACCGTAAAGAGCAGAGAAGAGGGAGGGTTGGAGGGGGAGGGAGCAGAGAACAGACTCGGATCTACCATGTAAGCAAATGATGCCGTTGCCAGGGGATCCCAATCAGCAGCGCCGCGCCCCGGCCAGTCACCTACATCCCTAACATTGATCCTGCTTGTTAATGTACATTTAACATAAAAATAATTATAGTTACGATGAAAACGATAATTAAAAAACGCAATACAAAAACCGGTCGATTTCTTTATCCCCCTACTAAAAAATGGACTATTCCATCTTGACATCTTCTGGGTCAGAGGTGAACTCAGTGCTAACGTTTATGGCTAGCTGTTTATGCTGGGTACTTGGATAAATCCGCAGAGAACCCCGCTGTTTCAAGCCAAATTAACGCGGCCGGAGGATTTTATTGTGTGTTTTGTGTCGACCACTCGACGGTGAGTCGTTAGTTTTATGTATTTTAGTTACTTTTCATTAAATCTGTTGACATCTTCCGGGTCAGAGGTGAACTGGACGCTAACTCTGTGTCCATCTGGTTGTGCTGGGTTACTAATGGATAAATCCGCAGAGAACCCCGCTGTTTCAAGCCAAATTAACGTGGCCGGAAGATTTTATTGTGTGTTTTGTGTCAACCATTCGACGGTGAGTCGTTAGTTTTATGTATTTGGGTTACTTTTATGTATAAATGCGGTGGCGACACACCCGTGTATTTGAGATTTAAAAGTGGTCTTAGGGATTAAAAGATCATTCTCTTTTTTGTTAATTTCGTGGCCGAATAGAATATATGTACGTAAAGTATTAAATAAATCCTTTGATTTTTGTAATTTCATCCTTTTAGGATCATTTTAGTTACTTTTCAGTTGGCAATGTAGTGCAAATATTGCATAACGCTGCCGGCTACCAATTGTCGAATATAAATAGCGGATTAGATTAGCTTCCCCTAATTTTCATAAGACATTTGTGCTTTTGAAATTGTGGACCTAAAAAATTAATAAGCATTTTAGAAATTGTGGAACTAATTTTTTAATTAGCGTTACCCACCACTGTCTGTTGCCATCACCCCCATCATCAAGAAACCAGGTCTTGACTTTACCAACTTCAGTAATCTTCGTCCGATCTCCAATCTGCCCTTTATTTCCAAGGTCCTTGAAAAAGCTGTTGCTAGTCAACTTCACTCTCACTTGTCCAACAATAACATTTATGAAGTTTCAATCTGGTTTTCGCCCCCATCATAGCACAGAAACAGCTCTAATAAAAATTACTAACAACCTTCTTCTTGTTGCTGACGTTGGTCTTCTGTCCATCCTCATTCTTCTTGATCTAAGTTCTGCCTTCGACACCATCTGTCATTCTATCCTCCTCAACAGACTAACCTCCATTGGCATCTCAGGTACCCCCTTAGACTGGTTCAACTCCTATCTCTCTGATCGTACTCAATTCATTCAGCTTAAATCCTTCCGTTCCCAGTCTTCCCCTGTCTCCACGGGTGTCCCCCAAGGCTCTGTCCTCAGACCCCTCCTCTTCATCATTTACCTCCTTCCTCTAGGTCACATCTTCCGCAAATACGGTGTCCATTTCCACAGTTGCCATGCGGACGTACAGGTGAACGTCGCGTTGCACGGGACGTTTAATTTACTCAAACAATCAATCAAGCAAGTTGTCATCAAAATGATACAGATTCACACTGAATCTGTGAACTGAACTTGCTCTGCTGATCGAGTGAGTTTAAAAGTTCGTCTTTGGCTTGACGGACAAACAAGCCGTGGGACCGGATTGTTTGGTCATTAGCCTTCCGGGCGGTGTCGCTGGCTAGCGACCTACCTTTGGGAGCCTGCTGGAGCTGGCTGCTCTTCTGCTGTTGGGCCGGGGTCCGTTGCTGTTGCGGGAAGGAGAGGCGTCGGTGTCGAGGACAAGCGTCGGTGGAGCTACGTTCCAGTTTTGGGACAAATTCGAGCCGTGGATCCGAGGGGAGTCTGAGCCGGCGAGTTTCTACTTCCTGGTTCAAAGGGTGAAGGATGCCGGTCTGCGGGGGGAGTCTGAGCCGGCGAGTTCAAAGGTGTGGAGGACGCCGGTCTGCGGGGGGAGTCTGAGCCGGCCAAGGCGAGTTTCTATTTCCTGGTTCAAAGGTGTGAAGGACGTCGGTCTGCGGTGGAGATCGAGGGCTGGTGGAGTAGGCTAAAGGCTAACTGCTAAAGGCTGAAGACTTCATAAACCAACACCAACGGGCGAGTGTCACATTTTGTGAGTACAGAAATGGCAAAATCTAAAACAAAAAAACAGGATTTGTTGGAGACTAACACGGATGATTTGGAGGAGATAAAAAAATCTCTGAACTTTATGAGTGAAGAGCTCAGGAATGTATCAACCCAACAGAAACTTCTGCTGGATGAAGTGAAACAATTAAGATTACAAATAAATTTGAAGGATAAAAAAATTCTGGAACTTGAACATAGAGTGGAGGAACTGGAAATAAACTCAAGGCAAGACAATCTCGTAATATCCGGTCTTGTGATTAAAATTCGTTCAGACAAAAAGACCACTACTAGTGATCATTGAACTGCTGAAAATGCGTCTTCACAGGAACAGCGATCTTTGGAAGAGCAAGTTGTGACTTTTTTACAAAATAAGAAAATAGAAATTAATTCTGAAGAAATATCTTTGTGTCATACCTTGCCTAACAAAGTTGAAAAATCCAAACCGGTTATCGTTGTAAAATTTATTAGTAGAAAAGCTAGAAATACAGTAATCATGCAAGCAAATAAACTCAAGGGAACAAATGTTTATATAAACGAACATTTGACAAAAAAAATGGAATTATTGCACACAAAGCAAGATTGTTAAGGAAAAAGGAAAAGATAGTGTCTACGTGGACAAGAAATGGAAAGATCTGGGTACGGGCACAGGAAGGATCGCAGGCAAAAATGATACAAGATGTGAAAGATTTGGAAAAATTTGGATAGTATAGAAGGTGTCTGTGTCCTGTTATGTCTAATCAAAGTTATGATGAAGTAAATCAACATGATGAAGAAGCACACGGTTAATGATGATGCATGATGATTCGATATCTAAAATATATAATGTTGATGAGGAATTCGAGAGAAGTCTTTTTCCAACTAAAAAAGAAAGTAAATACTATAATGAAGAGCAGTTTATTGATGTGAATATAACAGATGATGATCTTTCTTTAATTCACCTAAACTGTAGAAGTATAAATGCAAATTTATCATACATGTTAGATAATCTCAAAAACATTAATAAAACTTTCAAAATAATAGCATTGTCGGAGACATGGCTTAATGATGATAATATAAATAATATACATATTGAAGGTGTAACAATATAGGAGTTATTGGTCAGTTTACTGACTTACCTATAGTTTAGACGTGCAAGTCTGAGCAGACTTTATCTGCACAAACTTGCCACCAAGTTCACGGGGTCTCAACTTTTTCAGAATAAATCAACAAATCTAACGATGTGATTAGCCAGTAATGTAATTTCACGCTTAGACTTCAATTTATGTTGGTCTACCAAAAGAATAGACCTTTTATTGAAACTATCACAAAAATTACATAAACATTTGTATCGATATTAGCTCTGATTTAATAACTACGTTGACAAGAATTCAAATTAAAACAAACAGACAATTAAAACTTAACTGTTGGCACAAAACTTGACAGATTAAATACTTATGAAAAATAAGAAATAGGAGGAAGGAGTTCTGGAGCTAAGTTAAGCTAAAGTTGTTTACTTTGAACCAGACTGGGTGACACCGCTTCCCCCACACGAGCAGACTGGCTGGGCTCCCGCACGTTCAAACACACCACGGCTCTTTACCTGTTGGAGGTTCGTCTCTGGGAGACAAGAGTGGAGAAGTTTGTGGACACACACGTGGATGGGTTTGTCCAGTGGCCGTCCAGTTGGACTTCAGCGTGAGTGTGCTGATTCACGATACGAGGAACTCGCCTCCCTCGGCAGGAACCAACGGTCGAGCGCACAGACTGACTTTCAAGATAAAACTTTAGAAAACAAATTCTTCCAGAAATGAGTGTTGAGGCACAGCAAGGCTTTGCCGTGACTCTCAGCTGAGACGTGGGTCGAGTTGGCACGATGACCGGGCCGTCTATCAGCTTTTCAGAGAGGAGAGCAGGTTGACAGTTCGTACTCCTCGAAACTCTAACTTCCAAATAGGAAGTGCCCATTATATGGGGGAGGTGGGGTCTCCCCACCTTCTTAATAACTATTGGCTGGTTTTAACAAAATAAGAGATGGATTTTCATCTCATAGGCAGAAAGTCTCTTGACGGAGACAGGAAAACTGTTTACCGAATCGGCCAGATGGCCTGTCCTGTTGCGTCTAGCTTGAAGACAAAACAAGAGAAGGCAGAGAACAGCTCTTACCCTGACTTCTGCCTTAGAGACAGAGCCTGCTTGCTTTTGCAGAAATAAAACCAGCAGAATGTCGCAGTCATGCAAGTAACAGATCATCATTAAAAATGACAAAAATATACTGTAGATCAATTCTGAATTAACACACATTAAAGAGAAAGTTCAATCTGATTAATTAGTGTCCATTAATTCATAATAATTGTTAAAATATATAATTGTCAATTTGTCTCCTTGAGGGCTTCAAGAAGGCGTAACACTTAGAGTTTCAGAGAGATGTGGAGAGGTGTACTTGAAGGTCAAGACAGAGGCCTATATCACTACAGTCCCCCTTTTTGGAAGTCATCGCCTGTCCTTGGAGATGAGTTCCAACACGAAAGGATACCACCGAATGTCTCTGACCTCTATGTAATCCAGCAAATGGAAAAGAAAAATCAAAAAGTTCAAAATTATACTCCCATAATGTTTTTGGAAATTCCATACTGTTCGTAGGTAATCCCATTGCGGCAAGCTTTCAATCCTTTGGAAAACATAGTCTGTTAACCCATGGAAAACTGAGTCTGTGATCCCTTGGAAAACAAAGTCTTATAATCCACAACGGTAAATCCACAACGATGGGGGTTATTGATTTCATCAGCAAGAATGGTTTTTAATCAGCATGTAGAGGGGATCCCTCGATTGAAGCAGAGGAGGCGGGCCTTGGATGAAGGTTGAAGACCAACGTTGGATCAGCAGGTCCCCACATCGAAGGTTGCAGGCTGGATGGCTTCCAGTCGGTGCCACCCTGGTTCAATGTGTCATGCAATTATGTGGTTTTAGGTGGGCTTATGATTGGGATTCTACATTAAGCCTTACCTATATGCACCTGGTATGTAAGCTATCATGGATTAGATCAGCTACAATTACCAATTAAGGGGTGGATCAATGCTGTAAAAATCAGAAATAGGGATCTATACCTATAGAAATGTGGAGGGCTTCTGTAACGAAGGCCTCTTCATTCAAACTATTCCTCCATTCATTATTTAGTTTAGGTTAAACTAAAATAAAAAAATGAAAACTAGTTTGGTCTAAATGTCTGTTGTCTTTTAGACGAACGACGCAAGATTTGGTATTCCCTATAAATTTTGAAGTCTATGGCGAGACTCATCAAAATGAATAGATCTAGAATAGAAACGATCGAAACGGTTCTACCTAAATGATTGGGAGATCAGTGTAGATTATAGTACCTTAAGTAGTATTAATCTACAATGACTTTTCAAAGATTGAGATCTTTAACAAAATGAACAGCATGTTGGCATAGTTAAAATCCATTTAAGTCTTCAACTTATCAACAAACAAAACCTCTTTTGGCTGGGAGTGTTCAGAAAACAATAACAACTTCAATAACACAAAAGTAGCAATTAAGCAACTAAAAACAACGTTTCACTACAACAAACTCACTCTGGTCGTCAGATTCCAATGTGTCACACACGAGAAATACAGCCTAAACCGATTAGTTTATTTACTAACCTGTGTTTGGACGACCTTATTTTCCCATGAAGTCTGTGAGTTTGCGAGATCTTTGTCGTTTGTGGGGTTATTGAAATCTTTGTCCTTGACATGGGCATGGCCTAACATCACCCCCCTGTGGTCATGAGGGACCAAGCACACGGGTGTGGACGTCCGTCCATGGGCACGAGTTAGGATGCCATTGTTTAGTTTAAGCTGTTCGCGCAGTTTATGGGGAACCTTGTACAGGAACCTTATAGGTCTCGGCCAACGTACCTCTGTACGTTTACCTCTTTCTGCGTAATGCAGGTGTGTCACAACTGTCGGCGCCGTCGCAGGCGTGTCTCTGTCGTTGTGATGTATGTCATTCCACTTCATGAATGAAGAGGTGCTCTTTGAGTCTGTAAGAACTATGTCATCTCTGAGTAGTTCTAGATTCAAACGCTCTTGAACCAAGGTTTCATCGAACGCTTGGCTGATAACTGAATTACCTGTCCCAGAGGACAGCACAACGTTCTCGGTGCGTGATCCTTGGACCTCTACACCGTCCTCTACCTGTGGTAGGAAGTGTGAGTCCGCCCCCTTTTTGTTTAAGGAGGGGTCCTCAAAATCAGTAACAATGAAGTCCAAGT
This sequence comes from Garcialebias charrua, assembly GCA_038048925.1. NCBI lineage: Eukaryota > Metazoa > Chordata > Actinopteri > Cyprinodontiformes > Rivulidae > Garcialebias > Garcialebias charrua. The sequence goes on along the minus strand of JBBPBX010007211.1, from coordinate 21,212 downwards.
GACTGTCAGAGTGTTGTAGACTGTCACCTTGTGGGCTCAGATGTCCTTGAACCAAGACTTCACTGAAAGCTTGGCTGTTTGCCGAATTACCTGTCCCACAGGACAGTACAGCGTCATCGGTGTGGGACTCTTGGATCTCCACACCTTCATCTACCTGTGGTAGGAAGTGGTCAGGGAGTGCTGAAGGTGTCAGCTCGCAGAGGAGGTCCTCGTGATGGGCCAGAGTCTGGTCCAACTGTTGAGTCTCCTCTGTCTCACCTGTATATGAAGGATCACTTACCGGGTTTGTGGTCTCGGTTGGGGAATCCCTTATTACCTCAGCGGTACCTGTTGTTAGACAGTCAGTGTCCTGACCTTGGTAAGGTACCACGAATGGCAGTGGACTGCTCACTGTGGCCCACATCGTCTGATTGCCATAATTTATAATCGCTTCAAAGCGATTTATAAAATCTTGGCCAACCACAAATGGAGCCCGGAGTGAGTCTAGATCAGACACATATACCGGGTGGTATAGTGACATCTCGCCAATCTGCATGTGGACCATGGCTATTAGGGTTGTTCTCGTCTTTGCGAGGCCCAGTTGATCACCATAAGTGTCTTTCACAAAGGGTATTTGCCTGCCAACATCGTTAGCGGCGGTCCTTAGCTCCTCAAACAGTTTGGCTGACATGACAGACACGTCTGAGCCGCTAACCAGGAGTGCTTCTTGCTCTAGGACCCCTTCCAATGTGAGTGGCAGGTAAGCTCTCTTAGCTATCCCCCTTTTTATAAAGTTACACAGAAACCGTTCAGGTTTTTCCACACGTTTCTGTGTACGTGTGACTCTGTCTGTGTAATCATCGTCGCTGTCAGCATCATGATGGCTGTCTGCCTCATGACCTTCAGGATGCGGATTTTCAGCAATTTGTTTGCCGTCAGTATTTATGTCAGTGTTGACGTTGTTGTTGCCAACTGTGTGCACTGAGTTGTTGCAAAAGGCAGTGTTGCGCGTCGCTTCGTCAGGTGGAACAAAGTTGTTTGTGGTATCATCAAGGACAACGTTATACGTTGTCTCAGCTTGGTCAACCACTGTAACATTCAAATCATTTGACAAACAAACCACAACCTCAGTCACGTCCTCGCGCGGAGGCGCCGTTTCCATAATCTGGAGCATGTGTGACTCTTTGCATGTCTCGAGCTGTGCAGCTCGAGGGGCAGGGGCAGGAGGGTCGCTTCTCTGGGGCACATGTCGGGACAGACCACTTATCAAAGGGTCACGGTTCCCAGACATCAACTTCTCTCGAAGTTCACCCACTGTGAGACCTAGGTGAGAACTCTTTTGGTTCGATCTGAACCATCTTGGTTCATCTAGAGAGCGAACACCTACCTTGTGTGGTTCTCTGCTCCTCTCAAGGTTTTCAACCTGAGGGGCAGGGGCAGAAGAACCTCCTGTGAACCGATCTGAGTCACTGGTCCAGCTGGAACTGATCTGTTGTTTGTTATCATGAGGGACCTGTTCACTGTTGCACTCTGAAGGAGAGGAAACCTCTTCTACTTCCTGCGAGTGGGATGTGACCTTTTGACCTGTACAAACCTCTGATGGTATCCTAGGTTGTATTTCGGCCTCAAAAACTGACGCAGCATATTGTCTTATCACTTCCATGGAATCTTTTTTGCAATCAACCTTGAAATGAACACATTTCATTTGAAAAGGCATAAGATTCATAATGAAAAGACGTTTAAACTCCATATTTTCCTCTAATCCAGGAATAGTTTTTCCCCCGGAGTAGACCGAGATTAGCCTGTCGTAGAATGACAGGGGATTTTCCCACTTATCCTGATGGACGTTCCTAGCAGCTAAGTAATTAGCATACGATGAGGCAGATTCCCCCAAAATGCGGGGAGCACGGGCAGGAATCCCAAGGCCCCCATCCATCCATCTAGGATAGATAGGAGAGGAGCCCCCCTCAGGTGGTTCACCTGTTTGAACGTCCATCTTTGTACTGATGTTCTGTGAAAAATCAAATAAAGTTGGTCTCATATCGCAGCTTGCAAATATGCAAAGTGTATGAGCTGCTCAGAAAACATCCAAGATGTTAAATGAAATAAAAATCAGTGATGTCTAGTAATTTGTCGACCTGTGACAAGGTCAAACAAAACGGCTGTCGTTGTGAGATTTTTTGTTAAAATCAAGACAAAAGAAGCCTCATGTGTGTTACTTTAACCATGCAGTTTAAAAACACAGGGACAGAGAGCCAGTTTTGCACAGAATTAAAGATAAACTGTTAAGTTTTATCTAAAAACATACATGTCTGTATCAAATCTGTGTAACTGTTCTGCCATCAACATATGATTATATGTGAAAATCAAATTAAAGTGTGCTGTGAGTACAATATTCTCAAAATGTTTCCCGTTTAAAACAGGAACAGTTACCATGTACACATTACAGGAAGACTGCGTCTTCTAATGTAACCAGCAGGGGTCACAGCGCTGGAAGTGAGTTTATCACAGCGACTGTAATTTCTCTATCTGACCGCTATAGAGGCGCTGTTATCACCAGTGAGCGCAGCCGTAGCTTTCAGCCCACTGACATCTAACACGGATGAAAAGCATCAAGCAGACAGACCCAAAGCGTTACGTGGTACAGCTTCAGAGCCCCAGGCTCACAAAAACGAAATCATGTGAGCAAAATCGGTTGAACCGTGAAAACTTTTAAACTGCGTTCAAAAGAAATAAGGTCGGTCCTCATAAAACCGGCAAAATCGGTGTCACGTGACCTGGTCACATGGCGATCGGCAGTTTTCAGAGCTACCGGCTCTGTCCACCCACTAAAATCCCAAAAACACCGCGATTAAACAGTCTTTTTAATGACAGTAATGGACAAACAAGCACGGAAACTCGTCTGAGATAAGCTGTGAAGTGAAAGTTGACGAGGAGCGGGCTTCACCCACTGCGCATGCGTCAACACTCACAGCGAAATCGACCAATCACAGCGAAGACAGAACTGTAGTTCTAAAACCCAAGTGTTCATGGGAAATTGTGTCTTCCAAACCTAACGCCACCCACTAGTGACGTGCCGTTCGAGCGGTGTGTTCACGGACCTGCGGTCGGTCGAACACTAGCGAGGAACGGACTTTTTAACGTTCTAAAACAGTCATAAATATCGCAAAACACCGCGGTTAAGCCAGTCTTCGACGATATCACGCGCATAGAACTTAAACAACACAAATAAACCGACAGAAATGTGTGCAAAAATGAATCTGACAACCAGAGTCTACAGAAACCAACGTTCTTTGAACACAACACACAATGGACCAATCACAGCGTTTTAAGCAGCCATCTTGTCTCTCGGTACCGTTTAGCTTATAGCTCGACCCAAGGTTCTGGACTCTCTTCCACAAAATAAACGTATTTTTACACCGCAGAAAATACTGTCAATGAGCTGAAACACAACCAAGCTAACCCTCACGCCCCCAGGGGAGGCAGCACTCTAACTGTGTACAACAACGGACTTTACGTCAAACGGAACCGGACTACATCCGGTCCAAGCGAGTGGGTTTTCCCGAACCTCGGCAAACACGTTGTAACAGATTAGGTAAAAATGGAGCAGCAAAGAGTGAAACAGACGTTTAACAGTAAATCGCAGATGTAATAGAATGAAACAGGATCGTGACACGGCGGTCACCACAATGAAAAATGCACGCAGCCTCGTGACACGTAATGAAACGTCTCACAAGCACAGACAAAACATTTATCACTCAGCAGCTTCAAGCATTACGTTCAAATGTGAATGAAAAAATAATTCTAACGGGAAAATAATCCAGACAATGCCACGCTCAGCAACTCCCGGACACTCACCAGCCAAAACCACTCTATAAGTCCACAACCAGGATGCAAACTAATGCCAACAAACACCGTCAACAAAAATAAGCTACAAAAACAACTTATCAATTTAATCTTTCAGAAGACCGTCACGAGCCACCAATAAATGTAACAATATAGGAGTTATTAGTCAGTTTACTGACTTACCTATAGTTTAGACGTGCAAGTCTGAGCAGACTTTATCTGCACAAACTTGCCACCAAGTTCACGGGGTCTCAACTTTTTCAGAATAAATCAACAAATCTAACGATGTGATTAGCCAGTAATGTAATTTCACGCTTAGACTTCAATTTATGTTGGTCTACCAAAAGAATAGACCTTTTATTGAAACTATCACAAAAATTACATAAACATTTGTATCGATATTAGCTCTGATTTAATAACTACGTTGACAAGAATTCAAATTAAAACAAACAGACAATTAAAACTTAACTGTTGGCACAAAACTTGACAGATTAAATACTTATGAAAAATAAGAAATAGGAGGAAGGAGTTCTGGAGCTAAGTTAAGCTAAAGTTGTTTACTTTGAACCAGACTGGGTGACACCGCTTCCCCCACACGAGCAGACTGGCTGGGCTCCCGCACGTTCAAACACACCACGGCTCTTTACCTGTTGGAGGTTCGTCTCTGGGAGACAAGAGTGGAGAAGTTTGTGGACACACACGTGGATGGGTTTGTCCAGTGGCCGTCCAGTTGGACTTCAGCGTGAGTGTGCTGATTCACGATACGAGGAACTCGCCTCCCTCGGCAGGAACCAACGGTCGAGCGCACAGACTGACTTTCAAGATAAAACTTTAGAAAACAAATTCTTCCAGAAATGAGTGTTGAGGCACAGCAAGGCTTTGCCGTGACTCTCAGCTGAGACGTGGGTCGAGTTGGCACGATGACCGGGCCGTCTATCAGCTTTTCAGAGAGGAGAGCAGGTTGACAGTTCGTACTCCTCGAAACTCTAACTTCCAAATAGGAAGTGCCCATTATATGGGGGAGGTGGGGTCTCCCCACCTTCTTAATAACTATTGGCTGGTTTTAACAAAATAAGAGATGGATTTTCATCTCATAGGCAGAAAGTCTCTTGACGGAGACAGGAAAACTGTTTACCGAATCGGCCAGATGGCCTGTCCTGTTGCGTCTAGCTTGAAGACAAAACAAGAGAAGGCAGAGAACAGCTCTTACCCTGACTTCTGCCTTAGAGACAGAGCCTGCTTGCTTTTGCAGAAATAAAACCAGCAGAATGTCGCAGTCATGCAAGTAACAGATCATCATTAAAAATGACAAAAATATACTGTAGATCAATTCTGAATTAACACACATTAAAGAGAAAGTTCAATCTGATTAATTAGTGTCCATTAATTCATAATAATTGTTAAAATATATAATTGTCAATTTGTCTCCTTGAGGGCTTCAAGAAGGCGTAACACTTAGAGTTTCAGAGAGATGTGGAGAGGTGTACTTGAAGGTCAAGACAGAGGCCTATATCACTACAAAGGATATGAATTACATCATATGAATAGGAAAAATAAAAAAGGCGGAGGAGTGGCTTTATTTATAAACAAGGAAATAAAATGTAAATTAATTAAAGATATGTCAATTGTTGTTGACAATATGATGGAAATGATCACAGTGGAAATTATAAACAAATGTGGAAAAAACATTATAATAAGCTGTGTCTACCGATCACCATCTTCAAAGATAGAGATATTTAATGATAAAATATTGGAGTTGTTAGTTAAGAGCAAAAATAAAAAAGTTTTCTTATGTGGAGACTTCAATATTGATTTAGATAACAAGGCAGATCCTAATAATATCAGTATATTTGTAAATTCAATGTATAGTTTAAATTTATATCCGTTAATATCAAATCCGACGAGAATTACTACCCAAAGTGCAACATTAATTGACAATATATTCACAAAAATAGCAGACGGGGAGGTGATAAGTGGTATATTGATGATGGATATCAGTGATCATTTACCGGTTATTTTCAATTTACAAAAGTGATGATAGTAAACCAACAACAATTAAAAGAAAACATAATATAATAAATACATCAAAAAAGCATTAGACAAATTCAAAGAAGATCTAGACATACAAAAATGGGATGAAGTTTATGTTGATGACGTAAACAAATCTTACGATGAATTTATGAGGATCCTTGAAAATTTGTTTAAAAAAATTGTATGCAGAAAATCTACATTAAGGATAAAAAAGTAGATCATCCTTGGATGACTAATGGATTAAAGAATGCATATAAAAAAAATCTATATTCACGTTTCATAAAGTCTAGAACACAGGATGCTGAAGAAAAATATAAAAAGTACAAAAATAAGTTAGTAGGGATTATAAGAAAACATAAGAGGGAATACTATAGTCAATTATTACATAAATGCAGTGGTGATATGAGGGCAACATGGAGAGTAGTTAACAGTGTTCTAAATAAACATAAGGGTAACATGGGATTGTCACAACATTTTGTGGAAAATAATGTAGAAATTCATGATGACAAAGAAATTGTATATGGTTTCAATAATTATTTTGTAAATGTGGGATCTAATCTTGCAACCTCAATTCCTAAAATAGATGAAAATGTGTTATTTAATCAGTGGTTGTGTAAACAGTATGTTTCTAAATGGAACCACTAAAGAAGAAAAAATGAAGGTTGTTGGACAATTTATTGATAAAAGATCTAAAGACTGTGATGATTTGGATATGATGGTTGTGAAGGAGATAATAAGTCATATTATAGAGCCATTTACACACTGTAATTTATCACTTTCTAAAGGTATATTCCCTGAAAAAATGAAAATTGCAAAGGTGGTTCCAATTTTTAAAAATGGGGAGAAATGTTTATTTAATAATTATAGACCTGTTTCTTTGTTGCCACAGTTTTCAAAAATCCTTGAAAAATTATTTGTGTCCAGATTGGACAAGTTTCTTGATAAAAACAATATCTTGAGTAATAGTCAGTATGGTTTTAGATCAAATAATTCGACAAGTTTGGCTCTTATGGAACTGATAGAAGAGGTTACTTCAGCAATAGATGATAAGCAGTATTGTATGGGTCTGTTTGTTGATTTGAGAAAGGCTTTTGACACCATTGACCACACCATTTTACTTGAAAAATTGCAACAGTACGGTATTAGAGGTCTAGCCATACAGTGGATATCTAGTTATTTGAAGGGCAGAAAACAGTTTGTACAAATTGATGATGTGAGATCTCAACTATGCAGTATTTCGTGTGGAGTACCACAAGGTTCAGTGCTTGGCCCTAAGTTGTTTATTTTATATGTAAATGATTTAATTAAGGTGTCTGGGATTCTAAGGTGTGTTTTATTTGCAGATGACACTACTTTTTTATGCTCGGGTAGAGACTTGAATCAGACGTTTGAATTAATGAAGATGGAGTTTGACAAAATTCAAACTTGGTTTAAATTAAACAAGTTATCACTGAACGTGGAAAAAACTAATTATATGATATTTAGTAAAAAAAAGTCAACTATGGATTTTCTTTTCAAGATTGATGGTGTGGAGATACAAAGAGTGAATGAAGTAAAGTTTTTGGGTGTGATTATCGATGATAAATTGTCATGGAAAAAACATAAATTTTGTAAGAACTAAAATGTCTAAGTCCATGGCAGTACTATATAAAACGAGGGACTTACTGACAGACAAGGCTTTGTGTTTACTGTATAATACAATTGTTGTGCCAAATTTAATTTATTGTATTGGTGTCTGGGGTACAGCTTGTAAAACTGCAACCAAATCTATCTTTATTTTACAAAAAAGTGCTCTACGAATTATCTCAAGAAAAGATTATTGTCATCCTTCAAGTATTTTATTTCATCAACTGAAATTACTCAAGTTTTATGATTTGATGGACTACTTTATTCTATTACTAATGTACAGGGCTCAGAATCACAATTTACCATCGAACGTACAAGAGTATTTTGTAAAAAGGAGCAGTTTGGTATAATTTAAAAGGAACTGATATTTTTGTTAAGCCAAAGTTTAGAACGGTCTACTTTAATGAGGGGAATTGATCTATGGAATTGTTTAAATAATGATATTAAAAATGAGGAATCATTATTATAATCGTTGGCGAGCGCCTGGTGGCCGGGCTTTCACCCATGGAGCTCGGCCGGGCACAGCCCGAAGAGGAGACGTGGGTCCCCCTTCCCATGGGCTCACCACCTATGGGAGGGGCCAAAGGGGTCGGGTGCAATGTGGGATGGGTGGTGGCCGAGGGCGGGGACCCTGGCGGTCTGATCCTCGGCTACAGAAGCTGGCCATTGGGACATGGAATGTCACCTCTCTGGTGGGGAAGGAGCCTGAGCTAGTGTGTGAGGTTGAGAGGTTCCGGCTAGAAATAGTTGGACTCACCTCAACGCATGGCTCTGGCTCTGGAACCAGTTTCCTTGAGAGGGGTTGGACACTCTTCTACTCTGGAGTTGCCCCTGGTGAGAGGCGCCGAGCAGGAGTGGGCATACTTGTTGCCCCCCATCTTGGTGCCTGTACGTTGGGGTTCACCCCGGTGAACGAGAGGGTAGCCTCCCTTCGCCTACGTGTGGGGGGACGGGCTCTGACTGTTGTTTGTGCCTATGCGCCAAACGGCAGCGCAGATTACCCACCCTTTTTGGAGTCCTTGGAGGGGGTATTGGAGAGTGCGCCTCCTGGGGACTCCCTTGTTCTGCTGGGGGACTTCAACGCTCACGTGGGCAATGACAGTGAGACCTGGAGGGGTGTGGTTGGGAGGAACGGCCCCCCTGATCTGAACCCGAGTGGTGTTTTGTTGTTGGACTTCTGTGCTCGTCATGGATTGTCCATAACGAACACCATGTTCAGGCATAAGGGTGTACATATGTGCTCTTGGCACCAGGACACCCTAGGTCGCAGTTCGATGATCGACTTTGTTGTCGTCTCATCTGATCTGCGGCCGCATGTCCTGGACACTCGGGTGAAGAGAGGGGCGGAGCTGTCAACTGACCACTACCTGGTGGTGAGTTGGCTCCGATGGTGGGGGAGGATGCCGGTCAGACCTGGCAGACCCAAACGTATTGTGAGGGTCTGCTGGGAACGTCTGGCAGAGTCTCCCGTAAGACGGAGCTTTAACTCCCACCTCCGGGAGAGCTTTGAACACGTTCCGAGGGAGGCGGGGGACATTGAGTCCGAGTGGGCCATGTTCCGCGCCTCTATTGTCGAGGCAGCTTATCAGAGTTGTGGCCGCAAGGTTGTTGGTGCCTGTCGTGGTGGCAACCCTCGAACCCGGTGGTGGACACCGGCGGTGAGGGATGCTGTCAGGCTGAAGAAGGAGTCCTATTGGGCCTTTTTGGCCTGTGGGACCCCGGAAGCAGCAGATAGGTACCGACAGTCCAAGCGGCATGCGGCTCGGGTGGTTGCTGAGGCAAAAACTCGGGCGTGGGAGGAGTTCGGAGAGGCCATGGAGAATGACTTCCGTACGGCTTCGAGGCGATTCTGGTCCACCATCCGGCGTCTCAGGGGGGGAAAGCGGTACGCGACCAACACCATTTATGGTGGGGATGGCGTGCTGTTGACCTCAACTCGGGATGTTGTGAGTCGGTGGGCGGAGTACTTCGAAGACCTCCTCAATCCTACTGGCACGTCTTCCACTGAGGAAGCGGAGCCTGGGGACTTTGGGTCGGGCTCTCCAATCTCTGGAGCTGAGGTCACCGAGGTGGTTAAAAAGCTCCGCGGTGGCAGGGCTCCAGGGGTGGATGAGATTCGCCCTGAGTTCCTTAGGGCTCTGGATGTTGTGGGGTTGTGTTGGCTTACGCGACTCTGCAATATCGCGTGGACATCGGGGGCAGTTCCCTTGGATTGGCAGACTGGGGTGGTGGTTCCCCTATTCAAAAAGGGGGACCGTAGGGTGTGTTCCAACTATAGGGGGATCACACTCTTAAGCCTCCCTGGTAAGGTCTATTCAGGGGTTCTGGAGAGGAGGGTCCGTCGGATAGTCGAACCTCGGATTCAGGAGGAGCAGTGTGGTTTTCGTGCTGGTCGTGGAACACTGGACCAGCTCTACACCCTCAGCAGGGTCCTGGAGGGCGTGGGAGTTTGCCCAACCAGTTTACATGTGCTTTGTGGACTTGGAAAAGGCATTCGACCGCGTCCCTCGGGGGGTTCTGTGGGGGGTACTCCGGGAGTATGGGGTACCAGGCCCATTGATATGGGCTGTTAGGTCCCTGTACGACCGGTGTCAGAGCTTGGTCCGCATTGCCGGCAGTAAGTCAGGCTCGTTTCCAGTGAGAGTTGGACTCCGCCAAGGTTGCCCTTTGTCACCGATTCTGTTCATAACTTTTATGGACAGAATTTCTAGGCGCAGCCAAGGTGTTGAGAGGATCCGTTTTGGTGGCCTTAGAATCGCTTCTCTGTTTTTTGCAGATGATGTGGTCCTATTGGCTTCATCAGATCGTGATCTACAGCTTTCACTGGAGCGGTTTGCAGCCGAGTGTGATGCGGCCGGGATGAGGATCAGTTCCTCCAAATCCGAGGCCATGGTCTTGAGCCGGAAAAGGGTAGCATGCCCTCTCCGGGTCGGGGATGAGGTCCTGCCCCAAGTGGAGGAGTTTAAGTATCTCGGGGTCTTGTTCACGAATGAGGGAAAACTGGAGCGTGAGATCGATAGGCGGATAGGTGCAGCATCCGCAGTGAAGCGGGCTCTGTACCGGTCTGTCGTGGTGAAGAGAGAGCTGAGTCGAAAGGCAAAGCTCTCAATTTACCGATCGATCTACGTTCCCACCCTCATCTATGGTCATGAGCTTTGGGTTGTGACCGAAAGAACGAGATCTCGGATACAAGCGGCTGAAATGAGTTTTCTCCGCAGGGTGTCTGGACTCTCCCTTAGAGATAGGGTGAGAAGCTCAGTCATCCGGGAGGGACTCGGAGTAGAGCCGCTGCTTCTCCACATCGAGAGGAGCCAGTTGAGGTGGCTCGGGCATCTGGTTAGGATGCCTCCTGGACGCCTCCCTGGGGAGGTGTTCCGGGCATGTCCCACCGGGAGGAGACCCAGAGGAAGACCCAGGACGCGCTGGAGGGACTATGTTTCTCGGCTGGCCTGGGAACGCCTTGGGATTCCCCCAGAGGAGCTGCTCCATGTGGCTGGGGAGAGGGAAGTCTGGGCCTCCCTACTTAGGCTGCTACCCCCGCGACCCGACCCCGGATAAGCGGACGAAAATGGATGGATGGATGGATGGAATCATTATTTGTATTTAAGAAAAGGATAAAGAATATAATGCTGACGAGATACATTTAAGTTAGTTCATATTAGCGAAAACTATAAAGAATAATTGTGATATGTTTTGGGTTTTGTTGTATTATTTGTGATTATTGCTTGAATTGATTGTTTGAATTGATTTTGTTAAGAAGGGGCACAATTGATAAGATTTAATTCTTCTTCTGCTGCCTTTCATTTTATAGGTACTTTATATTTTTTTCTCTTGAAATTATATTGTTTTAATGGAAATTAAATGAATAAACAAACAAACAAACAAACAAACAAACAAACAAACAAACTGTTGTCCTGATGCCACACAGCTCTACTTGTCAACAAAACCAAACTCCACTCACCCACCCTCCATCCTCACCGACTGTCTCAATGAGCTAAATCACTGGTTTTCTAACAATTTCCTTCAGATAAACAGCAACAAAACAGAAATAATTCTTGTTGGTACCAAAAACTCAATTTCAAAATCAGAACATCTTCTCGTCCCCTTAAAGGATCAGTATGTAAGTTATTTTTTAAACATATTTCTTCACTCTGCCACTATTTTATGATGATAGATGTTTGACAGGTAATCTCTGGAAAAAAACTATAGTCCTCTGGTGTCTCCCGGTGGTAATAAAAGCATTTATAAAAACCCACAGTGACCAGCCGTTAACCAGCCAATAAAAACAGAGTTTTTTGAACCAGCCAATAAAAACAGTGTTTTGTTCATGTGGGTGGGGTGTATGCTTCACGCAGCTCATCCCCCGCCTGTCCCAGCCTGCAACGCTGGGAGGAGGAGGAGGAGCTAGGGAGGCAGAGTTGCAGGTCAGCCAGAGAGCAAGGGGAGGGAGCAGAAGGCTTTCCCTGTTCAAAAATTTTCTAAGTGTTTTGGTCATACAGAAATCGCAGACAGCAGCTTTAACAACTCTCTGCTATCCCCCTCCCCTCAGGTCAAGAGTCTCGGTGTCATCCTTGACACCACTATCTCCTTCACCTCACACATCAACTCGGTTGATGTGTTACTCGGTCTGCCTATTTCCACCTCTGAAATATTAACCGTCTCCATCCTTCTCTCACACCCCGCTCCACAGCCATCCTGGTGCACAGTCTTGTGACTTCCCGTATCGACTACTGCAACTCCCTTCTCTATGGCCTCCCCAACAAATCTCTCCACAAGTTACAGATGGTCCAGAACTCAGCTGCCCGTGTCATCACTCAAACCTCCTACTATAACCACATCACTCCTGTCCTGCAGCAGCTCCACTGGCTCCCGGTTAAATCACGCATCATCTTCAAAATTCTACTCCTCACGTTCAAATCTATCCACAACCTTGCCCCTCCTTATCTATCTGACCTCCTACAAATCTCCATCCCATCACGCTCTCTCAGATCCTCCTCTTCGCTACATCTCCATGTACCCTCTGCCCGCCTCTCCACCATGGGGAGCAGGGCCTTCACCTGCTCTGCCCCTCACCTCTGGAACGCTCTACCACCAGACCTTCGAAACACCACCTCCCTTTCTCTGTTCAAGACAGCCCTGAAAACACATCTCTTTAGACTAGCTTATCATTAACTTTACTAAATGTATTTTATAATATTTTGTATTTTATATTCTTTATGTATTTTATATTTCAATTTGTTACTGCTAATGTTTGAACTGTGTTTTTTGTTAAGTGTCCTTGGGTGTCTTGAAAGGCACTTTTGAATAAAATTATTATTATTATTATTATATATGTAAAACATATATGTTACTGTTTACTAGAAATGTTATACTTATGTAAACTTTGTCAGGTAAAAACATCTTCATCAGAATCAGAATCAGCTTTATTGTCATTGCACAAAGTACAGCAAAATTACATTTTTTAGCCATCCTAAGCTATGAAGCACTGCCCTTATCGCGTAGATAAGAAAAGGGGAAGAAAACACGAGGAGAGACGGAATAAAAAAGATCTCTCACACTGTGTCCTTGGATGCAGCGTGTAAGGCCCTGTTTACACTGACACTGTGGGAGGAAACTGAGGTTTTGGGTATGTTAATTAGATTAAATGATTTTCGTTTACACGGGCAAATTCAAGTGTTTACATGGATCCGCTCGAATCTCCCCCCTCCCTCATGAATCTCCCCCCTCCCTCATGATCCCCCCTCCCCTCATGAATTCACTGTAGTTACCATGCCGGGTCATTAGTTGGCACTGTGAATTTTTGAACCTTCACCTATTGCGTATGCGTGCTGGTTCACTCTGCTGGCAGTCTGCTGCGTTCTTCTGGGCTAAACGTTGAGCTAAGAACAACTTAACAACAAGTTAAAGCTGAATTTTGGATAAGAGTCGACAGATATGACGCCAAACGGGACCGTTTCATCTAACAAGCTCCACACCAGATCCTGAGTGGACCAGAACTCAGTCAACATGTCGGACTTTACTCCGTGATGAACAGCTGATAAAGCAGGTAAACAATGTTCTTAATAATGTTTGCTTGTGTTTACTTTGATCACACAACAACCAACTGATTTATTTTATAATTTTTTTCTGCGAGGTCGAGCAGCTGTCCTTCCACCAAGCGGACCGGTTCGGATTGGACCAGAATCCATGATGAAAACAGCAGAGTCCAGTCTTTTAACGTATTTACAGTTCAGTTAACGTGTTTTAATAGTGTTCAGTTAAATTCTCAGTGTTTGTGTGACGTACAGTTTGTGGTGTTGAATAAATAAATAAATAATAAACCTGCTGTGTTCATTTCAACTTTAAACACGCAGCATGTTATGAATCGTTTAAATCACGTAACTTGAGTCCAGATAGATTAATTTAGCTCAGATAAATTTATATATCTCCCACGCTAACATAAACACTGTTTATTATTGTTAAACTGTTATTATATAGCACATTTAGGATGTTATAGTGCAGCTTGACACGTGAAATATCTGCCTGCCTCGTTCAATAAACAGTGACATAAGAACTGGATCCAGCTGTGTCTCTTCCAACACAGATGCAGGTAATTCAGGTGTAGATTAATTAAATATGAGACTCAAAATATATTCCATCAGCTGTAGTTCAGAAAGTGGTGCGTGTCCAGTCCACCGCCATTGTTAGAAATGCCGGCTGTCCGCGCGTGCGTGCTGCACGCATGTCTTCAAACAAAAGCTCAGCGGGAGATGTTTATGTTATCAGCGAGGGGTCAGCGAAAAAGATCCACTCTGGAGGGTGAGTTCAAAAACCATGGGATACAAAGAGGGGGACCGGTGGACTTGTGTAAATGATCAGTACAAACGCAGAGAGATAGGAGCGGTTTCACTCAAAATATGCGCCGTGTAAACGGCCCCTAAGACAGCAAAAAATAAAAATGTACCTCAGCATAGCAACACAGGAAGGATGACAAGATGGTGAGATTGTCCATGAACACTTCCCGATAGTTCCTTAGTCCTGATAAAGTATGTTGCAGTGTCCATCACCTGGTACAACTCTGATTGGGTGTTCTCTTGT
>JBBPBX010007210.1:34448-47635 GCA_038048925.1 Garcialebias charrua | reverse complement strand
TATATATATATATTTATATATATATATATATATATATATATGGGGCGGCCGTGGCACAGTGGTAATGGCAGTCGACCCCCGATCGGAAGGTTGGAGGTTCGAATCCCGCATCCGCCCACCATGTGTCGTTGTGTCCCTGGGCAAGACACTTAACCCCGAGTTGCTCCCGGTAGGTCTGGATGGCGCCTTGCAAGGCAGGCTACCACTACCGGTGTATGAATGTCTGAATGAATGGGTGGATGGTTGGTATTGTAAAGCACTTTGGGGCTCCTCACAGGGGGCTGGAAAGCGCTATATAAATAAGCTCCATTTACCATTCACCATTTTACATTGCCAAAAAGTATTTGCTCACCTGCCTTGACTCACATATGAGCTTAAGCGACATCCCATTCCTAATCCATATATCAATATGACGTTGGTCCACTCTTTGCAGCTGGAACAGCTTCAACTCTTCTGGGAAGGCTGCCCACAAGGTTTAGGAGTGTGTTCAGAGTCAGAGTCAGAGTCAGAGAGTCAGAGAGTCTTTATTGTCATTTGCACCGCATGTGGTACATGAGATGAAAACGAGATTATGTACACGAGGTCCCAGTTACATCCAACAACAAATGAAAGAGAAAAACAGTAATAACATCGAGAACTAACTAAGAAAAACATCAACTAGTAATACACTAAGCCTAATATAGTGGGAATAAACAGCAGCACGAACATGAGTTTGTATGAGCAGATGGTCACAGATGGTCACAGATGAACACAGCAACAAGAAAACATATCAGCATCACCATGATGTGATATTTTGCAGTGTTTATTTTAATTTTATTTTTATTTATTCATGAGTCTAACAGCCTCAGGGTAGAAGCTGTTCCTCAGTCTAGTGGTTCTACACTTGATGCTCCTCAACCTCCGTCCTGAGGGGAGTGGGGCAAAGAGTGAGTGTGCTGGATGAGTGAGGTCTTTCATGATACAGGTGGCTCTTTTCCTGCATCTAGAGGTGTAAATGTCTGTGATGGTGGGGAGACTGACTCCAACAGACTTCTGTGCAGCCTTCACCACTCTCTGCAGAGCTTTCCTCTCTGTGGATTTCCTCTCTGTTCATGTGGATTTTTGACCATTCTTCCAGAAGTGCATTTGTGAGGTCACATACTGATGTTGGACCAGAAGGCCTGGCTCTCAGTCTCTGCTCTAATTCATCCCAAAGGTGTTCTATCAGGTTGAGATCAGGACTCTGTGCAGGCCTGTCAAGTTCATCCCCACCAGACTCTGCCATCCATGTCTTCATGGACCTTGTTTTGTGCACTGGTGCACAGTCATGTTGGAAGAGGAAGGAGCCAGCATCTGTTCCCACAGGGTTGGGAGCATGGAATTGTCCAAAATGTCTTGGTATGCTGAAGCAGTCAGAGTTCCTTTCACTGGAACTAAGGGGCCAAGCCCAGCTCCTGAAAAACTACCCCACACCATAATCCCCCCTCCACCAAACTTTACACTTGGCACAATGCAGTCAGGCAAGTACCGTTCTCCTGACAACCGCCAAAACCAGACTCGTCCATCAGATTGCCAGATGGAGAAGAGCGATTCGTCACTCCAGAGAACACAACTCCACTGCTCGAGTGCAGTGGCGGTGTGCTTTACACTACTGCATCTGACACTTTGCATTACACCTGGTGATGTATGGCTTGGATGCAGCTGCTCGACCATGGAAACCCATTCCCTGAAGCTCTCTGTGCACTGTTCTTGAGCTGATCTGAAGGCCACGTGAAATTTGGAGGCCTGTAGTGATTGACTCTGCAGAAAGTTGGCGCCCCAGCGATAAGTTCTCGAGGCTTAATGGGACTAACCTGTATAAAGATGGATAATGATTACATGAGGGACTGCTGTAATGCCATTTGATAAATCAAAACAACAAAGAAAGTATTTAACGATCATCTAAATTAGCTGTGTAGCCCTGGAGAACTGTTGGGTTGCTGGTTTGAAACCTCCAACTTAGGCAAACTCTTTTTTGTTGTACGTCCATACGCAGAACAGTCTACCAGTAAAATATCTAAAAATGTGAAATAAAACTCTTTATCTTCTCTGTTTGTTGTGTAAGGGTATAGGGGACATCAGATTTACTGAGCAGTCCAATAAATGAGCAGGTTTTATCCTGACACAAATTATCATCAATTATTCACGGGTTCTCTTCTTTTTCAGGATTAAACAGATGAACTTGTGTGACCAGATACAATGTAATGACAATGAAACCGTTAATTATAGTTTACCCAGCAGAACTGGAATCATTTAATAACAAAATCATTAAATTACATCAACACTGTACACTGGATTGATTGATCAGCTTCCTATAATTTACACAGCAGATTTAAATTTTGGACAACAGAAACAAGTACGTAAATAAGATGACATATTACTTATATCTGAAGGTTCTTTAGCTTAGTTTGTTACTGGCGAAGATAAGGTTTAGGAGAAATATTTAAGAGGAAGGAGGAAGTAAGAGAGGGGTAGTTATCTTGAGGTGAATGCGTTCAACCAGGAATGACACACTCTTCGTGCGATATCAGCTAGACCAGGTAGGTAAAACAATCAGTGACTCGTTACCTTTGACGGTCAGTCAAGAAGGGATCTTTCCTTGACGTCCGAGGAGGTCAGTCCGTTTACCTTCAGCGATTCCTGAATGTCCGCCTCATCGATTAAAGTAGCGAGCATTTCCGGTTTTTGTTTCAAGATAAGATATTTCCCAAAGGAATTTTCATTAAGGCTTGGAGCTTAACGCTCGAATGAGTTTACAGCAGCTTGCTGTTAACTCTGGTTGGTGAACTAGACCTTGGGCTCATGGTCTTGTTCACAGCCTAAAGGAAAGTTACATTTCTTCTAAACTTTCCAGCAGAACTCTCTAAGAAGCAGGAAGTGGAAACTTTTAAAGAGAGCGTAACGTCAGAGTACTCGGTTCTTCCCGATTGGTTGGTTCAATCCGAGAATGGGAGGAGATTAGTTGACGTCAAGTGAAAGTCAGGAAGACTTTGTTTAGACGAGAGAGAACGGATAGTTTTAAGAGAAGACAGAAAACAGATGCCAGATATATGATTAAACTGATTAGCTGTTTTCTAACTTCTAAACAAAACTGAAAAGTACAATTTGACATAACCTTGGACTTTAAACAGAGTTTGATTAATATGTCCACATATTAAAGAATACACCATTTGAACATTAAAGAATGACAATGGCCCTTCAACATATTGAAGAATAATAACACTGCTCATACGAATAACACAAGGTTATGCATTGATCATATTTGAATTAGCACAAAGTAAAAGAGTCTCGGTGAAGGGATTTGTGTCTTGATTCAAATTAAAGGAATAAACAGTGTTATGTCTTTCACTGCAGGTTTTCAGAGAAAAGGTGTTTCACTGAGAGATTCAGTGAAAAGGTGTATCACTGGGACAGTTTCAGAGACCAGGGTGGTCCATTACAGTTGTGTTTTAAGTACTGCATGGTAAAATAAATAATAATCAGAACATCAACAGGTGCTTTCATAATCTGCACTAACTCAACTCCAGCATGTTTTTCACAAAATCTGTGTGAAATTACTAAAAAATAAAAATAAAAAAAAATGGTGAAAAAACTTCATTTTGTTAAATTTATACACACAGACATTTAAAACATTTAAACAAAACTCTTTTTTTCCTGCTCTCAGGTCAAAGCTCTCCAGGAGAAAGTCGGTCCAGTCGGCCTCGTCTGCTCAGAGGATGTGAGAGGTGACTCTGGCTTACGGGAGAACATACGATCTACAAGCTCAACTTAGCATCTTGCTACAATAAAAACAAAATGTATGGCTAACATATCCTCTGATATGGTGACTGGTTCTCGTCACGAAGATAACTTATCGCTCATTTCAAACCCGTCCTGTGTCAGTTTCTGCAGCCACTTCCTCAGACCCTGCATGGTGTGCTCCCTTTTGACCTTTAGATGAACTTGTAAGGAAAACCAACTACTGTACACCAACCTGTTCATTAACTTCCTTCTGCTGGACGCTGGGACGTGTTCTGCTTAGTTTAAATGTTCACATAGGGTTATGTTATCTGTGAGGCTTCCAGCTCCTTGTAAAAAGATAGTATGAAACCTCTTTATCTATTATAATAAAAAGTCCTGGTAGAAAAACAAACATTAACCGAGTTGCATCAGTAAGGTGAAGGGAAGACGTTCAACTTTTTCTATGTAGACACATGTCAGGCAGAGAGATGCTATAGATCCTTAGAGATACACCATACATAAACTGTAAAATACCTCAGTTTGGATTGGTTCAATGCTGTTTCATGGCAGGTGTTTGAGACAGCAAAGAGGAGAAAAAAAGCTTTCGCTGATCGTTTTAACTTTAAAGTAGCACGAGAAGGGGTTTGCTCAGATGGTGTCATTCCCACGTTGTTTCTTTAAGTGGTTTCATGAAAACTGGATTCATTGGCTCGACTAAGGCAATCTAATTCACTATAAGGAGAGACGGCGTTTGTCCTTGCCTTGCTTGTTTTATTTTTTGACATGTTTAATACAATCTTCATAAAACAGAAGATCTCTGTGGCTATACAGTAGTCAGTTTACTGCACTTTTATTTATTGTGACAAGACCTCTGACAGTTTTGTTGCATGGCACTTTACTGTACTTTATTTGTTTTATTTTAACCAAAGCAATGTTTTATTGTCATAGTCACATTTTATTGTGTATTTGTGTCAGAAGGTAGCTTTTTTTCAACGATGCAAAATATCTCAATTATATTTTCTCTTAAGTCAGAAGGTTTAAGACGTTTAACTTAAAGTTAACTGTGATAGTAATGTGGTTGAAAGATGAAGTCGGGAAACGATTGCTTTAATTTGGAAGCACAAGATGGTCCCAGTATCAATTTTAAGTTTGCAATGATTGTTTGCAGGGGGAGTGGGCGGAGTTTAAGTCCCCATGCCCCCAAAATTCAAAATGGCAGCTCCTATAACTGGTCCTGTTGGCTTGAACTCCCCAAAACAAGGAAAGACGTCACCATTTGGTCTATTTCTTTATATGTCAATGATTCAAACACAAAGATGAGTTCATACTAAATGGACCTTCCATCACATGTGTAGCTCAGCCGCAAACTTCTTTTATTTTTATTTTTTTAGAAATGATGCATAAAGGCTGCTAAGCTAATAATCTCGTTCCTGCAACCAAACTTTTATTGAACGGAACAAAGATAAATACCCACCATTTCTAACCAAAAAAGTAAAAAGAATAATAAAATCCCTGCATTAATCTAAAACATCTGAACCCACTAACATTAACTGCATAATTTATTACCAAACAGCACCTTTTTGTTTACGAGCGCTCCTCTGAACAAGAACATTTTAAACCCTTGCATCAGTCAAGAAAGGACAAATCTTTCATTAAACTCATTAACGGGCAGCTGCTTTGAGCAGACGAGTGTCGTCCTTTCAACCAGATCGTGCCTCTTTCTTCTTTTATCCCCTCTTTTTAAATAATAAAATTTAAATTACAAGCATTCCACATTAGGCTTTTATGTACATGAATATCAGATAGAAATATTAAACAATATTTCTTATGTTTATGTCTAAACTTTAAAAAGTGCATCTTATCAGTTTTGTCAATGCTGCTTTTTTCCTGCCGTTTCCAGCTTAGCTTTTGTTTCCGAGCTGCTCATCTTAGATCAGGGGTCTGCAGCCTTTATGATCAAAAGATCCATTTTTACACCTTCAGTCACTACATTAAACGTGTCCAGAGCTGCAACAACCTGTGATTATCAACTAGTGGCCCATGGGCCACTTTAGGTTTGTTGGAGGAGACTTTTGTGGCCAGTGGGGGTGACATTATAAAGCTAAAAATATTTTAACATTATTGATATTTTTACAATTTAGGACAAATTAAAAGACCAGATTCTTGTTGGGGGTGGGGGTGGGGGGTAGTTGTTTTTTTATTATTTATTATTATTATTAAATAATTAAACAAACTATGAACTGTGCAGACCTATGTGATTTTTTTTTAATTGTAGAAAAATAATTACCATATTTTTCGGACTATAAGGCACACTTAAAATCCTTTAATTTTCTCAAAAATGGACAGTGAGCCTCACAATCTGGTGCAACTTATGTATTAATTCTGGTCGTGCTTACTGACTTCAAACCGATTTATGTGGTACATGGGGCTCAAAAATTTGTCAAAATGAACTTGTTTCGCTTAATGCACCTGGTGCGCCTTATAGTCCGAAAAATACGCTATGTATAGAAATAAAGCAAAACGTTGAAGAGTATTTGCAAAGGAAATGACAGGAAAACAGCTAAAATTAGTACTTTTTTGTTGTTTGCATAACAATTAATAAAATTCAGTTTTATGGTAGTTTTGGTCAAAGCTTGAAAGAGCCGCTGCAGAGGGACCAAAGAGCCACATGTGGCTCCAGAGCCACAGGTTGCAGACCCCTGCATTAAATCAACACAAGCCAGTTTGATCAGCTTGTATTAGTATGAATTTCATGATATTGTTGCTTTTATTTATCTGTTTTGTTACCAAAATGACCCCAAATATTTATTTCAGTAAAAGGTTGGATTAGGTGGAGAAATAAGAAGTGTTAGCAAAACAGGTCCTCCATTTTTGTTGACTTTGGAATAAAGGTCTGGTTAGCCAGCCAGTCTGCCTTCGTACAGTGTGTTTTATTTATTTACTTCTTTACTTTGTTAATTTTCATGATCAGATTGAAGGAAAGCCTGCAAGTAAAACACGGTTGTGACTGTTTGCCACAGGCCGGCCAACCTGGTGAGCAAATCAGTCTGATTAAGGTTTTAAGGCAAAGATGTGTTTTCCTGTTCGAACAAATTACTGGAACTTTAAAAAAAAAAATGTTTTTGGGTCATCTTGTTGAAACCACATTTATTTTGTACGTTATACTGTAAACTTGGAGAAGAGGTACACAGATAGTTGTATTTATTATTGGTATTAAATCATGTTTTACGATTATACTGTTGCACTTTTGCAAAAAACACTTTTGTTTGTATGGTTTTGTCACATTTTTTAAATATTTGTATAAAAATTAGTTTATTTAAAGGCTAATATGATCTTGCTTTTAAGGAGAAGAGGATTAACATTGTTTTATGTATTTATTTCATGTCTGCTGTCAACGCGGCTCGTCTACACCAAACTTCACTGTCCTTTATTTTGCAAATGGAAGATGTAACGCTCCAAACAGTGAAACGGTTTCATGTGAAAAAAGTCTGGGACAGTTATGAATCAGCTTTAATGCGCTGGCAGTGATTTTTAAATGGTCCAAGAGTTGATTATTTAATATTTGGCTTGCTTTAACGGCCATAGCTGTGGACCAGAGAGAGCATGCAGGTCCACCATTTTTCTGCTGAACCTTGTCCTTCTCTCCTGCCTTACAGCTCGCTAATGACAACAGCTTTCCACTCTTTAAGAGCTGCTTGTAGAGTACTGTACTGTCATTCATGATCCTTGTAACGATTACCTGAACACCTTCCTCTTGGCTCTGTCTTGTATATAAATGAAGATTTCTGTGTCGGGCCTCATCGCACAGACGATATAAGTCTCTTCCTCTGTGTACCATGGTTACAACTGACCTGCTGCTTCGTCAAGTGTCACTGAAGAGTAAAGAATTATGACTTTTGTTTTAGCACGTTTGCTTGTTTTCAGATGTTAAATCTGGGGAAAGGTCTGCGCTCTTGCTCGGAGTTGCTTGACAGAAGCAGAAACAGAAAAGTCCTAATCTCAGAGGTCACGTTTATCTTTTTTGAGTGTTCTGGAGTTCTTTCTCATGTATGTGGGCAAATGAGTTGTCAAGAAAAAAAAAGAAAAATCCAACAAAAGGCAAATAAATAAATGAGTGTTGAAACTTCTGCAACAACTAAATGTGGTATGTTTGTCATTTCCAGCATGTTTTCACTTCTAATAACTGTAGAATCAGGCGGATAAACCAGGGACTCGGTTTCTTTTCTAGAGGATAGATAGGACATCTTTCCTGCAGCAGGGTTTGTGCAGACAGAGCAGCTTTGTTAATGGATAATAGCTCTTTTCATGCCTGTTGCATAACAGTTTGTACATTTGCTCCAGGTGAACACATTTGCCACAGAGGCTGCATTTGTGCAGCTTTCTATTATTGATTATCTTCTCAGCATGTTCTCTGCAGCAGTAGCAGCAGCAGGAGTACTGGTTCTGATCCAAAGGTCATGGAATGAGCCAGGGTTTGTTGCCCATCGTGATATTAAGTCTGCTCTGAAAATATTCCATCTTAAATAAAGATTTCATTCATGTTTTTTTATTTTATTTTTTTATTTATTTGTGCAGGGTAGTGGGGAGCTGGTGTCTACAGCTCCAGCAGTCACTGAGTGAGAGGCGGCGCACAGAGACAACTGTTCTGGTGACAATTTAGAGTTATCAGTTAGTAAATGGTAAATGCACTGTACAGTATTTATATAGCACCTTTATATCTTATCAAAATACTCAAAGCTCTTTACAATCTGTGCTCTCATTTACCCATTTATACAGCACACTACTAGATCTATACAGATAATAATCAGAGCTTTATCACATTCATACACTGATGGGACACACATTGGAGGCAATGAGGGCTTCACTGTCTTGCCTAGGGACACTCCAGCACGTGACTGCGGGTGGAATAGAACCCCCAGCTCTTGCATTGGAGGACAACTGCTCTACCCACTCGGCCACAGCCGCCCCCAGCCTAACATGGATGTTATTGGTCGAGGAAGCCCATGCATATGGAGAACGTACAAACTCCACACAGAAAGGCATTAGCCCGGTGTTGAACCTGCAACCTTATTGCTGTGAGATGATGGCCCTAACCACAGTTTGGCTGAAAATTAGTTTTGAACAGAAATTAAATACTGAAAGAAGATGATTTTAGTCAAATCACAATTTATTTATGGCGTATACATATTTTTTAGGTTTAATTATTTATTTACCCTTTATTTATACAGGTAGTCTCATTGAGTCACGAGAACTCATTTTCAAGAGAGACCTTTTTTTTGGGAGCAGATGGTGGGGGTTAAGAGTCTTGCTCAAGGGTCCAGAGAGGGGCAAATGAGGGTGGAGGCAGGTGTGGGTGTTTCACCTTTTCCACCCACGTTTTGATGCTGTCAGTCTGGGGAGTTGTACTTGCAACTTTCCGATCACAGGTTCATCTTCTTTAACGTCTGCGCCACCACTCCCCAAGGTTAAGTTAAGAGATTATTGTCCTTAATATAGGAGAAAATAAACCGTTAGATCAACAGATTTTTCAATTCTGATTTGTAAAGTTGGAAGTTGCTCACAAGCTCTGGCTTTAAAACCCAACATGACCGCTTCATGAATTAAAAGCGTCGCGATAACTGCAATAATACTGTAATCCTTTTTATTTGTACTTGTATCAATGTATATGTACAAAGTAATTAAATCAAACACATTGTATTGTGTGTTGTATTTTAATGAACATATTGCATAAAATATACACAGTTACAAGCTTGTATTGCTAACAGCTAACTTGACCACTGAGCAGAGCACACAACAAATCCTACTGAACTGAAAGTTATAATGTCCTTTTCTGTCATCTGTGTATGTTTCCCATACACAGACGAAATTCGTCTCTGCATTTAACCCAACCACCACCAGGTGGTGCAGTGAGCAGCCAGAAAGCGCCCGGGGAGCTGGAGAATTAGGTGTGCACTCATAGACACCCCAAGGTGTGTAGTGGCCGGGGCGCGAACCCGCGTCCTTCGGGTCCCAAGTCGGAAGCCCTGCCACTACACCTTATGCACCATAACTCATGTTCCCTGAAGGAAGGGAACGAGGTGCAACACTATTGCTAAGGGAATTGCGCCCCCGCACGATTACCTGAAGGAATACATTCACGCCTTTACGGCATTGGGTGTCAGCGTCATCCCAGAGGCCCCGCCCTCTGGGTACTTAAGAAGCGAGCGCCCATCCAAACGGTCTCCAAGTGCACTTCACCGAGCTTCAGCATTGACAAGGGCCAACTGTGTTGCACCTCGTTCCCCTCCTTCAAGGAATATGAGTTATGGTGCATAACTTTCAGTTCCCTTTATCAGTCAGGTCACTCGGTGCAACACTATTGCTATGGAACGTAATTCATTCACGCCCTTGAAATGCTCAGTAAAATGCATGCTTGTGAGAACTTCTGCCTTTATACATTAGGCAACTCTCGGCCGCTCTCTACTGTGTGTTAGAGAGGACAGCCTGAGTGACGTCACATGCAGTAACGTCCAAACTTTAATGTTTTGCAAACGTGTTCGTTGAGCTCCAGTTTGCAGCTGCACAGATGTCTGCAACTGGTACGCCCTTGAACAGTGACCACGAGGCGTCCAAGCCTCGAGTGGAGTGGGCATATACCCCAGAGGGCACCTGTTGACCTCTGCTACTGTACGCCCTTTTAATGGCCTCAGTCACCCAGTATGAGAGGTGCTGCTTTGACAGGGCCCTGCCAGTGGCAGGTTGGCAAAACATACAAACAGTTGGTTTGTTTTCCTCCAATCAGCTGTTCTTACGATGTAAGCACTTAAACCCCTAACAGGGCAGAGTGCTCTCAACCTCCTCTGTTCCTCAGTGAGGACGGGAGCAGGAGGAAATGAAGAGGGTTCAAAGTCCAGACTTCTGGGATTCAAAGTTAGAACCTTTGGGACAGGGGGTTAGGTCGATAGGGTGACCTACCTTTGACCCGTCAGGGGCAAACTTTGTACACATTGGGTGCACCGACAAAGCGTGGAGGTCACCCACACGTTTAGCTGAGAAAAGAGCCAGGAGTAGAGCAGTTTTATAAGATAGCAAATCTATCTTAATGTCGCTTAAAGGTTCGAATGGAGGCTCACAGAGAGCATTCAGGACTAATTGGAGGTACCAGTCAGGGGTCAAAGTCTTGCTGGAGGGTCTCTTCCTCAATACGCCCTTCATGAACCGTATCATGAGAGGGTGTGTACATTCATTCATTCAACCATTATTTATACAGGCTAGCCTCGTTGAGCCACAGGGACTCATTTACAAGAGGGACCTGTTTCACTCACACCCAGGGTCAATTTTAGAGTTACCAATCAGCCTAACATGCATGTTTTTGGACTGTGGGAGGAAACCGGAGCACCCGGAGAAAACCCACGCATGCACGGAGAGAACATGCAAACTCCACCCAGAAAGGCCCCCGGCCCCGGACCGGGATTTGAACTGGGGACCTGCTTGCTGAGAGGCAGCAACTCTACCAGTTGTGCCACCGTGCTGCCAAACAGGGTACAGGGTGTCTTTCCCCCCCAGCCTTCGTGGCATGCCGAGGTGGCTGATAAAAACACCTTAAATGTGGAAAATGAGCGGCCTTTCTCCAGCAGGTCCTGTAGAAAGGTAAGAAGCTGGACCAGGTCACAGGAATAAGGGACAATATTCCTTTCCATGCACCAAGCTTCAAAAACATACCGTTTACGAGCGTAGAGAGTCTGTGTTGACATTGCTCTTGCTCCCTGGATCGTGTTTACTACGTTGCTGGGGAGGCCTGAGGCCATCAGTTTGTTCCTTTCAGCAACCAAGCTGAGATTTGCCACAGTCCTGGACGTAAGTAGAGAGGTTGCTCGTGTGGTTGAGACAGCAGGCCCCTGAAGGGGAGCAGCAGTCAATGTGTCAGCATTGAGCACACCTCCGAGGGCCATGGGCCCCGTGGTGATCTGAGGGCAAACAATATTAGGGAGGGGTCCCTCCTACCTGTGTGCTCCTGCGTCACCCGAATTGGGGGTGCGGGGGGAGAGATGTGACGCAGCGCCCCTGCTGGCTAGCCATGGGCCAGAGCGTCTGCGTTCGCTTCGTTTAGTGAGAGGCACGGGACGTAGAGCGTGCAGGTTTTGTATGTGGACAGACCTCCGGATTCCAGGCCGTACCGTGGCTGGATCTGGTTCACAAGCCTCCGGTTCTGCCACTACTCTGGAGCTGGCTTCAATTCCAGGGAGCTGTCTCAGGCACACTTCCTCTAAGGACGAGCCCTGACCAAATTGGTGGTGACCCGTACGCCCAGAAATACGGTAATCTGTGGTGTAATCAGAGTGTTTCTCTGCGGTTTTATGATGAAGCTGAAAATCTCCCGATGAGGGGTTGTTATTTAAAGGTGTAACTGAGCTAGTGCGCTGAGCTTGGTCATACATTTCAGGTCCACTGATCATGTGCGGCCTGCTGGTTTCACAGATTGGAAAACCTGTCCCAGTTTGAACACCTGGAGCTGTAAAATTCTTATTTTTCTGCTCATCCCCTACAGACCGGGACCGATTCACAAGGTCCAGACTCTCTTGGGCACGAGGAAAAATTATCCGGGTCGGCCAGGGTGCATTGTTTCTGTTGCGACGACATTTATTTACCATTTTTGCAGCATTACTGTCGTCCTCCCTTTCAGCATGTGTGCACGGCCCAGGCTTGCGGGCGACTGCAGCGCCCCCTTGGGCCGGTACGGTCATTCGCTGAAATGCAGTTGGGGGCCATGCTAGTTCGTCGTCATGGTCACCGTGTTCAGTCGACACGCCCTCTGGGCGTGCAGACGTGCTGTGAGCTTGGGGGATTTGTGTATTCTCGGCCCTCCGAGCTCCTGAGGCGCGGGAGGGCGAGTGTGTGACTTCCCCCGCCCGGCCTTGTGTGAGCCGGTTTGCCTACCTGCGGACGCCGCGAGGTCTGTCTGCTGCAGACAGTCCCAGGGCACCCTGCTAGGGTTCATTGTTTTGACCTGGCACCCCGTGCACCGCGAGGGAGGAGGGGTGGCAGCCCTCTTCTTTCATAGCGATTGTTTTCAAAAGGGTGCTATGTTGTTGTTCATTATCGTTTTTTTTTTGTCAAGAACCAGGGCAGAACTGTTCTTTGGTACTTTTATTTTGTGTTTTGTGCAACAACATTTTGTCTTTATTTCACACACAGCAGAATATTCATGTTTTATGCATACATTAATGTCACCAGCTTGTCACCAGATTTTTGTAGTCTTTTACAAATAAAGTCTGGGCAGGTAAAGTTAGGCTCCCGTACCCCTTGGGTGGGCGAGCCAGCAAAACTGTATAAAACTGTAAATAAATCCTGTAAAACTGCTTCTGTCGCCCATCACGGTTCGTCGAGGAAGTCCTCGGCGGGACCGCTTGGCGGGGAACAAATCTGTTCCTACTCCAGGACTGACCGGCCTCTGCGGGGGACGACGTGTG
>JBBPBX010007210.1:15898-26779 GCA_038048925.1 Garcialebias charrua | reverse complement strand
GTAGCCAAAGAGGCTCACAGCAGCACCACCACTCTCTTCTCCAGACGCCTAGCTCAGAAGAGACCAATGCTTGAGGTTGAGCAACGGCCAAAACCTGCCTCAGAGCAACACGGACGCACTCCTCAGACAAGCCAGGCTTGGTCCAATTAGAGGTTTGTCCCATGCCATACGGGTCACCCCAGAACTTTGTCAGTGGGGCGAGAGAGAAAGTAGAAGTCAGCCTGATCCAGAGCTGTTCCGGTACCATCACAGGTGCTTTCACCCATCGGGAAAAAGAAAGGCCAAACTTTTACAGCCAGTATCTATGTTAAAGAAACCCGGATTAACTGGTCCAGAACGTTTAAACACATAAAAACACTCAAATGTTTGTGTAATAAAGAGAAATTTTTGTTTGTACACCACAAAAAAGTCTCAAACTGCTCTAAATGTTCTGTGTCACGACTCAGCATTAAAGGGAAAACCCCACCATTTTTTAATGCAGAGTCAATAAAGACTGCGGGAGGCCGTCTCACACAGGCGGCCAACCTCCCTCTAATAAGACTCTGTCCAACAAAGGGCCCAATGAGCCCACACGGGGGGGCAGAGGGCGATCTGTCGTAGACAGACCCCTCGCCCCCACCAGAGGGACAAACAAGCCCTCACCTAAGCGGAGAGGAGGAGGTTACTCACACATACCCCCCTCACCTCACACAAATGAAGTCTCGAGTGAACATGCCCTCCAGGCTCGCCATTCATGTGAGAGCCTGGGTAACGTGCAGTCCATCGCAATGGGTTATGGATACCATAGTTCACGGGTACAGACTACAATATTTCAATGTCCATCCCCCATCTCAGGGGTAATTACGTCAACAATGAGCTCAGCTCGCGCACCCATCCTAAGAGAGAAAATACGCTCGCTGCTTCAAAAATGAGCAGTCAGGGCTGTTCCTGCCCAGGAGGTAAACAAAGATTACTATAGCAAGTACTTTGTGATCCATAAGAAAGGGGGACTGAGGCCGATCCTGGATTTAAGACTTTTGAACATACGACTGAGATCGTACAAGTTCAAAATGTTAACATTGCGTCAGGTGATTCACTCTATATGCCCGGGGGACTTCTTCTGCATAGTGGACCAGCGGGACACTTATTTTCATATCAGCATCCTGCCAAGCCACAGAAAATTCCAGCGTTTTGTATTCGAGAATGCAACATTCACATTTTTAGCCCTGCCCTTTGGTCTCTCGACCGCCCCGAGGGTATTTACAAAATGCCTCGACGCTGCCCTAGCTCCCATGAGGAGCCAGGGCATCGGAGTTATGGATTATCTAGACGACTTATTGATCTTGACGAGCTCCAAAGAGCAAGCAAGATTACACATAGATAGTGTGAGGTCACACCTACAATCCATGGGTTTTGTGATAAATTCAGAGAAAAGTCAACTGTCCCCATCCTAGGAAATTGTTTTCTTAGGATTGAGGTTGAACTCTGTTCTGTGCACAGCGAGACTTTCAGAAAAGCAAATATCAGACCTCCAGCTCTGCTTGGCACGCTTCCAGCTAGACAAGACGGTGACACTCAAGCTTTGCCAACGTCTTCTGGGCCTAATGGCAACAGGAATCGCTGCAATTCATCAGTGCTTATTAAAAATGTGTCCTTTTCAGATTTGGACACAGACAACAGCAGTTCGTCCCCCTCAGAAAACAGTGGGGTTCAGGGTCAACGTAGACTGTTTGAAAGCCTTGCAACCATAGAAAAGCACTGCTACAGTCAGTAGAGGTGTTCCACTGGGCAGAGTGTTATCTCGGACCCTTGTGATGACAGACGCCTCAAAGTCTGGGTGGGGAGCCTGTCGGAATCCCACTGTCTGCAGCCCTCTCCAAGATGGCCGCCAATTGACACCAGCTGATGGTCATCCATCTAATGAGGAGCTCCACTACTTAAGGCTGCAGTCCAGTGAGATCCAATGCTGGATAGAGCATTGTACCTCAATCGGTATTTATTACTTCAGCCTGAGAGTGTCAATCTGATAAGAGTTCTTACCTTGTGATCTTGTGTCCACAGTTTTGTGAATCCTTGGATCCTGATTTCCGTCTGCCAGTTCCTACCTTGTTGCCACTCGCTTGCCAAACCACTCTGGAGTCCTGAGTCCTTTCGGAACCTCGACCCAACATCCCCCTGTAAGATAACAAACAGAGCATCAGTTTTTGATCCACCTATCCCACCAGAAGGACCCTGACCCTGTTCTCTCTTCCAGGCACTCCAGAGACCCCAAGTGTTCCATTTTCACCTGTAAATAATAAACACTGCAAATAATTGGTACTCTGAGTTGTGCTTCTGTTCTGGTCTCGTACCACTCTGGGTTCAGTCGGTCCTTACAGAGACTTTACGAGAACCAGTTATTTGTTAAAGGAGAAAAATGTGAGTTTCATGTGAAATCAGTGTCATTCTTGGGGTTCATTTTTGAGAGTGGGTGTTATCGTATTGACCCCGAGAAGACCAGAGCGGTGGAGGAGTGGCCAGTTCCGGAGAACAGGAAACAGCTTCAGTGTTTCCTTGGTTTTGCAAACTTTTACACATGTTTCATAAAGGACTATAGCCGCATCGTTGCACCTCTCTCTCAACTTACCTCCATAAACATGGTCTTCAAGTGGACTCCCGAGGCAGATGCCGCCTTCAACAGACTGAAAAGACTATTTTCTTCTACGCCAGTTCTATGCCATCCTGACCCAGGCCAGCAATTCGTCCTGGAAGTGGATGCCTCAGACTCTGAGGTAGGTGCCGTTTTGTCTCAACGTTCTCCGAAAGACAACAAGGTCCACCCTTGTGCCTTTTTCTCACGACGATTATCACAGGCTGAGAGAAACTATGATGTTGGCAACCGCGAGTTATTGGCAGTGAAACTGGCATTAGAAGAGTGGCGCCATTGGTTGGAGGGTACTCCTACCCCTTTTTTAATATGGACAGACCACAAGAACCTTACGTACCTGAGAGAGGCAAAGAGATTGACCCCCAGACAGGCACGATGGTCCCTTTTCTTTAACCGGTTTAACTTTGTTCTGACTTTTAGACCTGGCTCAAAGAACGTTAAACCAGATGCTCTCTCCCGTCAGTTCTCTTCCCCAGATTCTCCGGACATTGAGGAAACCATTATTCCACCAGTCTCTGTCGTGGGAGTTCTCACCTGGCCCATTGAGAAGGAAGTTATGGACGCTCAAAAGGATGAACCCGACCCTGGCACAGGTCCTCCTGGCAAACTTTTCGTTCCCTCTAACATGAGGGGTAAGGTATTGGACTGGCTCCATTCACACAAACTGTCCTGTCATCCTGGCATCTCCCGTATGCTCTCTTTGGTTAAGACTCATTTCTGGTGGCCCACACTCACCCAAGATGTCAAGTCCTATGTTTCAGCCTGTCCGACCTATGCTAGGAACAAGACTGGTAATCAACCTCCTGTTGGACTCCTACAACCCTTGCCCACGCCCGGCCGTCCTTGGTCTCATATTGCTGTAGACTTCGTCACGGGTCTACCCCCTTCTGAAGGTAATACCGCCATCTTCACCGTCATCGACCGTTTTTCGAAGGCTGCTCATTTCATTCCCCTACCCAAGCTTCCCTCTGCTTCTGAGACGGCTCACCTCCTTGTCACACCTGTGTTCCGCATTCATGGTATCCCCTCTGATATTGTGTCGGATCGGGGGCCCTAGTTTATCTCACAGGTCTGGAAGAGTTTTTGCACCCCTCGGGGGGCTACAACAAGCCTCACTTCGGGTTACCACCCTCAATCGAATGGTCAGGCTGAGCGGTGTAATCAGGAACTTGAGATCGCCCTCCGGTGCGTCGCCGAACGTAACCCCTCATCCTGGAGCAAGCATCTGATTTGGGTTGAGTACGCTCACAACGCTCACAAATCCTCTGCCATAGGTATGTCCCCGTTTGAGGCTTCTCTTGGATACCTTCCCCCCTTGTTTCCCAGTCAGGAGATCAACGTTCCGGTTCCATCTGTCCTGCACAAAGGTGGGCGAATGAACGCTAGGGAGCGCTAAATCGCTATTCCGCTTACAGTGGACCTAAACTTTTTGTCAGCGTTTTTGTGAATTGACTAACTTTTATAATTCATAAGCGGATTTCTGCTATTTTTATTTAAAATGCAGTACCGCTAATAACTAATTATCTATCAGTAAAAACCAATAAACTTATTTACAAGCTCATAATGCTGCTTGTTTTACCTTTTTCCCCACCGTAAACAGCAGAGAGGAGGAAGGGTTGGAGGGGGAGGGAGGGTTGGAGGGGGGAGGGAGCAGAGGGGGGGATCTACCATGTAGGTAAATGCCTGGGGATCCCATCAGCATGAGGCCCCGGCCCCGCCGCGCCCCGGCCAGTCACCTAATTCCTAACATTGATCCTGCTTGTTAATCTACATTTAACATAAAAATAATTATAGTTACGATGAAAACAATCATTAAATAAGCAATTTAAAAAACGGTTGATTTCATTATCCCCCTACTAAAAATGGACTATTCCATCTCGACAGCTTCCGGGTTAGAGGTGAACTCAGAGGCTAATTCCGTGGCTAGCTGTTTGTGCTGGGTACTTGGACAAATCCTTAGAAAACCCAGCTGTTTCAAGCCAAATTAACGCGGCCGGAGGATTCTATTTTGTGTTCTGTGTATACCACGCGACGGTGAGTCGTTATTTTCATGTATTTTTATTACTTTTCATTAAATCTGTTGAGTACCTATAGACGCTAACTGTGTCTGCCGGTTGGTTGTGGGTTACTAATGGAAATCCTTAGAAAACCCAGCTGTTTCAAGCCAAATTAACGTGGCCGAAGGATTTTATTGTGCGTTTTGTGTCGACCATTCGACGGCGAGTCGTTAGTTTTATGTATTTGGGTTACTTTCATCATGTATAAATGCCGTGGCGACACACCCGTGTATTTGAGATTTAAACGTGGTGTTGACCGATGCTGCCTTTTTGGGTGAGCAGGTACTCATCGATCTGTTCACCAAATATAACACACCCATCCCCTCCAGTGCAGCAGTTGAACGCCTGTTCTCGATGGGAAAGGACATTTTGAGGGCCAAGAGAGCCAGCTTGTCTGACACCAATTTTGAAGTGTTGATTTTTATGAGAGGCAACCAGCATCACATGGAGGAGATGAGCACAGAAGAACAGTCAGAGTAGCCTGAAGTTGAGGAAGGGCAGGGAATAAAACTGTTACACTAAGTGACTAAAAACATTTTTTTTTCTATTTCTCATGTTTTATAATCAAAAAAGGCGTTCAATACAAGATCAACTGGACTTTATTTGTTGCAGAAAACGTTTCACCCTTTATCCAAAAGGCTTTTTCAATCCAGAATGGCAGCTGTGAGACTGAGAAGAAGTTTTATACTAATAAAACGCATAAAACTTCAGTCTCACAGCTGCCATTCTGAACGTTTTCTGCAACAAATAAAGTCCAGTTGATCTTGTATTGAACGCCTTTTTTGATTTTATCATGTCCTGGACGACTGAGAATTTTCACCAGCTTATGTTTTATAGGCATTTTGTTGTGTATATACTTTTTATATTTTTATATATTTGTTTAATCACATTGTGTTTATTTACTCATGGCCACCACAATTTTTGAGTAGATGTGTTTTTTCAGTAATACAGTAAAATAGTGTCTGGAAATGTTTTTTTATTTCTTCTTTATTTCTTTCCAAAGAAAATCAAGGTTTTCATGCATGCACATGACATGTGCACAGAAATTAACAAGCACAAATTCACAGCTTTTTCATTTTGTGGCTTAAAAATAAATCATTAAATAATAAACAATAAACTTTATTTGTATAGCACCTTCCTACAATGCCTTGCATTGACCAAGGTGCTTAACAGGACAGAAAATATAAAAACCGGTACAATAAATCGGTGAATGAATGGAAACAAATAAAAATGCTACATACTATACCAAATTTATAAAAGTTACACACTGAAAGCTTTTTTGAACATCATAAATGATTGGAGTCAGAGGCAGAAATTATTTAAAAAATAAAATAAAAATATGTCAGCTTGAGCTTCCTTCCAAACCAATGAGTTCAAAATTAAATAAAAAAATAAGAGGTTGGTTGAATGAATGAAGATAAATTATTTAAAGCTCTTATCTTATGCTGATAAAGACAGACATCTAGTGGTCAAATGGAGCAACACAGTATGTGAAGTTTTGGTTCCTCCTTGCATTGCTTTCGTCATCTGTATACCCATAATGCATTGCAGGGCACTTCAGTTTTCCAGAAAACAGTTAAAAATAAGTTTATCGATGCATTTTTAATGAAAAATCTACAATAAACAAACAAAAAAAGGACAAAGAAGCAGTCGAAAAGCATTCCACACATTAAACAACTTTTAAAATTTTGGACCCTGAGTGAAAGTTGTATTTTAATAGATGACACCCGGAGCGAATCGCTGTTAAAAGGTAGGGTAAGGTGAGGTGTATATTAGTTTATACGCCTGTAGTTGGCAGTGTGGTGCAGATATTGCATAACGCTGCCGGCTACAAATTGTTGAATATAAATAGCGGATTAGATTAGCTTCCCCTAATTTTGATAAGGCCTTTGTGCATTTGAAATTGTGGACCTAAAAAAATTAATAAGCGTTTTAGAAATTGTGGAACTAATTTTTTAATTAGCGGTGCCCACCTTTGGTCCTGCACCATTCCGCCGTTGCCGGTGGGTCTGGCAGGAGACGAAGGCAGCCCTCTCACGTACAGCTGCTCAGAATAAAGTGTTTGCTGACCGCCGTCGCTCTTCGGCTCCTGTGTACAAGCTGGGTCAGAAAGTCTGGCTCTCCACTAGGGACATTTCTATTAGGGGCACCACGAGGAAGTTGGCTCCTCGTTTCATCGGACCTTTCCCGATCACGAGGATTGTCAACCGGTCTGCGGTACGTCTTCAACTCCCCTCGTCTATGCGGATTCACCCCACGTTCCACGTCTCTCAGGTCAAGCCGGTCTCCGAGAGCCCTCTGTGCCCACTCTCCGACCTCCCTCCTCCTGCCCGGCTGATCGACAACCACCCGGCCTTCACTGTCCGGGCCATTTTGGACGTTCGTCGCCGTGGCCGGGGTTTTCCATATCTGGTTGATTGGGAGGGTTATGGACCTGAGGAGCGGTCTTGGATTCCCCGCTCGTTCATCCTGGATCCCAGCCTGATTACCGCCTTCTTCAACGCCCACCCAGAGAAGCGCCACGGACTGCCCGGAGGCGTTTCTTGAGGGGGGGGTACTGTCGGAATCCCACTGTCTGCAGTCCTGCAGCCCTCTCCAAGATGGTCGCCAATTGACACCAGCTGACGGTCATCCATCTAATGAGGAGCTCCACTACTTAAGGCTGCAGTCCAGTGAGATCCAATGCTGGAGCATTGTACCTCAATCGGTATTTATGACTTCAGCCAGTGAATATCAATCTGATAAGAGTTCTTACCTTTTGATCTTGTGTCCACAGTTTTGTGAATCCTTGGATCCTGATTTCCGTCTGCCAGTTCCTGCCTTGTTGCCACTCGCTTGCCAAACCACTCTGGAGTCCTGAGTCCTTTCAGAACCTCGACCCAACATCCCCCTATAAGATAACAAACAGAGCATCAGTTTTTGATCCACCTATCCCACCAGAAGGACCCTGACCCTGTTCTCTCTTCCAGGCACTCCCAAGACCCCAAGTGTTCCTTTATCACCTGTACATAATAAACACTGTAATATTTGTTACTCTGAGTTGTGCCTCTGTTCTGGTCTCGTACCACTCTGGGTTCAGTCGGTCCTTACAACAGCTCTCTCGTTTGGAGTTGTGTGTTTACCTCAAAGGAGCAGGAAGGCAGCACCATGTCGTTTTGGAGACTGCAGGAGTCAACAAGAGACCGAGCTGAAAATAAGAGCAGAGACTGTGACACAGAGCAAATGAATAACAATGAAGGTTGTGCTGCAGCATTCTGTGGTTCTTTCATGAACAGAAACAGAGAGAACAAGGGCCTGTGTGTGTCTGTGTGTGTGTGGATTATTATCTGAATGCATATAGCATATTCTGTATGTATCATTTCACTAATTACTGTTCCCTGCTCTAATTACCTTGCATCAGGGACAGATTCTATTCTCAGATCGTTGCCTATCCAAGAGCCCCCAAAACGACTTTTGTTGTCAGTCACACCTGCACACAAAGTTTATTTTCGTAGTTTGACAAATCTGATATGCTCTCTATGTTCCAGATACTGCTGTCACTCATCTTATTCCCCATCCTTTGTCGGCTTTTCCTCGTCTTATCTGTGCTTAAAATGTCTGGAATGCAAAACAGGAAGAAATAAAAAAGGTGACTTCAATATTTCATCTGGAAGAGATGCTCAGAAACATTGTTGTCAAGCAAAATGTCATTTAGTCGATTTAATGACAGGAAGAGAGGTGGAAGTCATTTATGACTGTCACAAAAGAGGATTTAATCAAAATGCAAAGTAGATGCAAAGTTAATAGTCCATTGCAGTTTTCTTTTTTGTTTTTTGAGAGAGAGAACTGCAGGAAGCTGTGCACCAAATGTTTGTCACTTTATTCCATTTATATCTGAAGAAGTTGTGACCAGAATTAAAGAAGGGCATTTGTCTTCAGATGCTCTATCAGCAAACAAGTGGACAGCTGGACGGTAAATGAACATATTACACCCATTCTCCATAACCTCCATTGGCTTCC
The DNA here is from genome assembly GCA_038048925.1 of Garcialebias charrua. Lineage (NCBI taxonomy): Eukaryota > Metazoa > Chordata > Actinopteri > Cyprinodontiformes > Rivulidae > Garcialebias > Garcialebias charrua. The sequence continues at coordinate 18,097 of JBBPBX010007210.1, read as the reverse complement.
TGTCACCTACAGAATTCAGTACAAAACTGCTCTCATTACCCATCAATGCTTGCACGGCACTTCACCTGACTATCTAAAGGACATTCTTGCACCATATTCATCCACCCGGTCTCTACGATCACAGAACAGTAATTTCCTTCATATTCCTCGGACCAAATTGAGGACCATGGGAGACCGAGCATTCTGTGTGGCTGCCCCCCGCCTGTGGAACTCCCTCCCTGACGACCTGAGAGCTCCACAGTCACTGGTTGACTTTAAAAGCAGCATAAAGACCTTTCTTTTTAAGCAAGCCTATTCTGCCTCCACATGATTTTATCTTTGATCTTAGCTGATATCATTATTGATTTTACTTGATTTTATCACTTGTTTTATTTTATTTATTTTTTAAGCAAGCCTAATCTGCATCCACATGATTTTATCTTTGATCTTAGTCGATATTATTATTGATTTTATTTGATTTTATCACTTGTTTTATTTTGATCTTTGCTTTGTTACACTTTGTAGCACTTTGAGATTTTTATTAATGAAAAGTGCATTATAAATGGAATTCATTATTATTATTATTATAAATGTTTCACTGTCTTAACACTGAAACTACACTATATCCAGTAGATGCTTGGATTTGAATGTCACTTTGCTGCTGGTACACCCCAATTTCCCCACTGAGGGTCGGACAATAAATGTTGTTCTATATTCTAGATAGTGAAAATAAATCCCAACACGACTAAGTTATCTTTTGCAATTGTATTTAAAAGCTGGCGTGCAAAGTCTGCCAGAAGAAAAACAAGTAATTTACAAGTCCTGATGCAACACTGCACAAAGAGGCTTTGCCTCTGTCCGCTTCTATTAACAACTAAATTAGACCCAGTCTTTTGGAAGCATAAAAATGTTCATTTATATGCACATAACTTAAAAAAATCTGCTAAGATGTGCCTGAAAGGCAACAATGTACCACAAAGGAGTCTGAGGTCGCCACCCGAGCGCTATTGGATGGAGAATCATAAAACCTTGAAGAGAATTACAGAAGTCAGCATATTTAATTGTTTTCTGAAACGCTTTCATCCTGTGTTTAGATTTAAGTTTCCATGTGCGATTAGGATTTAAATTAATGTATGAACAGTAATCTTGTTAAAAATAAAAATAAATTATCCACAAATGATCTCATGAAAATAAATGATTACTTTTCATTAACAGAAAAGCAGCTGTACAGCAGTTTAAAAGCTCGTCCAGAACAGGTCCGCGCTGGGAATGCAGACGTATCATGAGCAAAACTCCCTGTACGTATCAGATAAAGTGCTCATTCTGCAGAAATCAGTGCACACATGCTGCACCGACTACAAAACTAAAGAGTGGAAAAAATATAGCTCCAGCTGTCCTCCTGCTGCATCATCATCCCACATATCCTTCACTGTCCTTATGGAGTGAATAAAAGTTTAAATAACCCGTATAAGTTCCAAAATGTCCGGCACTGTATTTGTTTCACCACAACAAGGTGAGATGTTCAGCAAAAGGAGGATTACATCTGAGCCTGTCAGCTGCTTTCTCTGTGTTTGAGGGAATCAGCTGAGCTTTCTCGTGCTTCCACCGTCCAGGACACACAGTGAGCACTGCATCCCCAATTTGATTTATTTGTTCTCTTTATTTGCTCAGTAGTCCCTGGATAAACAGGGAGTGTGCAGATTACTAAGAATTAAGAGGAAACTGGAGCGAACGTAACAAATGCACCATGTTTATTTCCCATTGGTTTCATTTGAAGATTATCTTACGGCAATTAAACTGAAACAGGTTGATACATATCGGTGTTAACATGATTAGTTTATTGCTGAGCTCTTTGGGGGTCATCTAATGTTTTCTGCTGGGTTCTGTTAAAAACAATCTTCAGTATGAGTAATTTCCAAATGGATCTCCTTTCAAAATAAAGCGGTTGGCACCATCTAGTGACTGCAGATGTGATGTCCTCAATAACAAGCAAGACCACTAGAGCAGTGTTTTTCAAAGTGGAGTTGCCATGGGGGCCCCAGAAAGCTGGAAAGAATTTTTTTTTAAGGCAAAAAGCAGGTCGCTTTTGTAAATGAGCCCATGAGGTTCAAAAGATTTACCTGACTAAATAAAGGTTGAATGAATGAATGAAATAAAAAACTGTAATAATAATAATTGCCCACTAGAGCAATCTGTATTTGTCATTTCCAGATAAACACG
>JBBPBX010007210.1:4269-15805 GCA_038048925.1 Garcialebias charrua | reverse complement strand
ATATAAAAACATAAAACATATTAATTGATACCATTTTTATGTTCAGCAGCTGTAATAATTAATTGAATATAAAAGTTAAAACATTCTAAAAGTTGATTATTTTGTAGCACTTGTTTGTGGGTTGCGAGGGAGGCCTCGGCCAGAAGCTAACGCTGTTTCAGGGGGCCATGGCATGGAAAAGTTTGGGAACCCCTGCACTAGAGGACAATGTTTCTTTTAGTCTTCATCAAATTGCTGTTAATATTTCCCTTTCTTTCTACAAAACACATTTTAAACTAGAGTATGCAGGTGTCTGTGCTCCAGGATCAAACTCTTGTTTTCATGTGGCTTTTTATGACATACATTTAAAAGAAGATCAACGCTAAAATACAGAATGATGACTAATACACAGCACAATATTTAACCGTTTCAACAGTTTATTTGTAGTCTGGTTGTGGAGATGTGAGGTTGAGGAGAGAAACCCAGACAATCCACCCCCAGCTCCTCCTGGGGGACCCCAAGGCATTGCCAAGCCAGAAAAGATGCATTATCCCTTCAGCAAGTTTTGCTCCATCTTCAGTGGGACGTGCTCAGAAAACCTTGAAAGGGAGGCATTCTGGAGGCATCTGAATCAGATGTTGAACCACCTCATGTGACTATTTTCGATGCAAAGGAGCAGCTCTACTCCGAGCTTCCCCTGGATGATGGAGCCCACTCTATCTTTAGCCGGCCATCCTACAAAGGAAGCTCATTTCAGCTGCTTGGATCTCTGGGATCCCTTTCTTTCATTCATAATCCAAACCTCTTGACCACAGATGAGGGATGGGATACGATACAGCATAGGCAGACCAGTAAATCAAGAGAGTTGCCTTTGGGCTCCATTCTTTCTTCACCACAACTGACCAAAAGAACACCCTCATTACTGAGGATAAGGCCCCAATCTGTTGATCCATCTCCCGCTCCATCCATCACTTGAGAACAAGACAGCCAGATTGACAGCATCAGAGATCTCCGCAGATTCATCACCACTGTCTAATGTGATGTTTTACTCACTGCTGAAATACAGGCAGTCCTCGGGTTACGACGGTCTCGAATGACGACGTTTCGTGGTTACGACGCATCTCCCATTTACTATGAAAAGCCTTACTGTATTTCGAGTGGTACGCAGTTTTATGTCATACGTCGTGACGCAGCGGCGGAAGAATACAGTATTGTACTGTACGCGGTGCAGTGGCAGAGGAATACTGTACTGTGAACGCGGTTTTACGTCGTAAATGGAATATGGCGGATGGACCGAGGAGGACGACTGTACTGTACTGTGAACGCGGTTTTACGTCGTAAACGGAATACGGCGATGGACCGAGGAGGACGACTGTACTGTACTGTGAACGCGGTTTTACGTCGTAAACGGAATACGGCGGATGGACCGAGGAGGACGACTGTACTGTACTGTGAACGCGGTTTTACGTCGTAAACGGAATACGACGGATGGACCGAGGAGGACGACTGTACTGTACTGTGAACGCGGTTTTACGTCGTAAACGGAATACGACGGATGGACCGAGGAGGACGACTGTACTGTACTGTGAACGCGGTTTTACGTCGTAAACGGAATACGGCGGATGGACCGAGGAGGACGACTGCACTGTACTGTGAACGCGGTTTTACGTCGTAAACGGAATACGGCGGATGGACCGAGGAGGACGACTGCACTGTACTGTGAACGCGGTTTTACGTCGTAAACGGAATACGGCGGATGGACCGAGGAGGACGACTGCACTGTACTGTGAACGCGGTTTTACGTCGTAAACGGAATACGGCGGATGGACCGAGGAGGACGACTGCACTGTACTGTGAACGCGGTTTTACGTCGTAAACGGAATACGGCGGATGGACCGAGGAGGACGACTGCACTGTACTGTGAACGCGGTTTTACGTCGTAAACGGAATACGGCGGATGGACCGAGGAGGACGACTGCACTGTACTGTGAACGCGGTTTTACGTCGTAAACGGAATACGGCGGATGGACCGAGGAGGACGACTGCACTGTACTGTGAACGCGGTTTTACGTCGTAAACGGAATACGGCAGATGGACCGAGGAGGACGACTGCACTGTACTGTGAACGCGGTTTTACGTCGTAAACGGAATACGGCGGATGGACCGAGGAGGACGACTGTACTGTACTGTGAACGCGGTTTTACGTCGTAAGCGGAATATGGAGGATGGACCGAGGACGGCGTCACCAGCATCCCAGTAGGCCATTAATTATTTTTGCTCTTCATTATGGCTCCCAAACATATGTGTTTTTTGATTATGTAGGGTACTGTGTTAGGATAGGCTAAGTGCTTGGTAATACAGTACTGTACATGTATATGGTGCAGTATGTACGCATGTTCCGACTAACGTCGAAAATTGGTTTACGACGACGCCTAGGAACGGATCTACATTGTGAGTCGAGGACTACCTGTAGATTAAAATGGAGGAATACGGAAACAAAGGAATCAGAAGTTGAGGAAGACAGGAAGGAAGGAAAGACAGAACAAAATAGTGAACAAAGGAGGAAATGAAAGATGAGGAACAAAGGATTAAATAAAAAAAATGGCAGTAAAGATGGAAGAAACGAAGTTAAGATCAAATGTACTTAAGTATTAATGACTTTATTGACAAATGAAAATGGACACACCAGCAGATAAAAGTCTGGCGTTTTCAGACTTTATGAAAAGTTTGTTTTTCCTTCTAACAAGATGATGATAATGATTTACCAAATGTTTGCAAAACCGTAAAAATGCAATTATATGCAGATGATACTGCATGGTATGTTTATGGAAAAACAAAAAATGATGCTGTTGCTGTGCTTATAGTGTCATGATGCCAGTGTCTCACTGGCTCCAGGACTCTTGTCTACATTGTTCTGTTCTCCGATATGTGTATATTTAATAAACCCTTGAGGCTACACAGAAGCATGCGTGACACGACTCCGTCTTAACAGGTAACCTTTATTACGGTCCGACCCGCAACACAATACAACACAAAGGTTCCTACCAACAGCCTGATACTACATCCCCCTTTCTGAATAGGATTTGTTGTCAACAGTGCACAAACTCAAATCTCTTTACAGTCACAGTTCAGCCTAAGAACCCAGATGTATATAAATCTCAGAACAGTAATCTCTGTAACATTTAACTTTAACTAAGAGGGAGGGGTGGACTACCCAAATCCTCTAACTGAGTGTGGGGATTATTCTGCCCCATGCAGGAAACTCACTCAGTTCCTATGAACAAATATAATCATCCAGATAAGCTGGAGGTCTCCTATTTCTCAGTGAAACTCGACTCTCAGGTGGTGGAGTCTGATGGCTAGCCTCCTGCTGGTCTTCATCTGGATCAGGTGTGTGTGTGTAATTGTCAATGTTTTCTTCATGTACTGTCTCATGTGGAACAGCAGAAGTTTCAGTTGCTCTAGGAGTGTGTGAAAGGTGGTAGTTATTCCTTCTCAGCAAGCCTCTGGGTGTCTCGACAATGTAGGATCGAGGTGGACCTGCTCCAGACACTACTCTTCCTCTTGTTTGCAGATCTGTCACCCACACCTCCTCACCTGGATGTAGAGTTGACATGTTGTGAGCCCGGTGCCTCCGGTTGTAGTTTTGTCTTTGTTTCTGTCTATAATTGTCCTCTGCAGTCCTCAGTTTTTCCATATCAACATTCTTTGGTGTTAGTTGCGACTGAGTAACAGGAACAGTTGTCCTTATCCTCCTTCCCATGAGAAGCTCAGTCGGACTGAATCCATTTGCCAATGGAGCGGAACGGTAGGCCATGAGAGCGAGATACGGATCCTTCGACTTTTTAAGGAGAGTCTTGATGGTTCTGACAGCTCTCTCAGCCTCGCCGTTGCTCTGAGGAAAATTTGGGCTGGAGGTTTCATGGCTGAAACCCCATTCTTGTGCAAATCTTCTGAAGGAATCTGAAGCAAACTGTGGCCCGTTATCAGATCGGAGACATTCTGGTATGCCATGCCGTGCAAAGATGGACTTACAGTGTTCAATCACTCCTTCAGATGTTGTGGAGGTAAGTTTTGCAACTTCAAAAAATCTGGAGAAATAATCCACAACAATCAAATATTGTTTTTCCTTAAACTGGAAAAGATCAGCTCCCACCATGGCCCATGGTCTTTGTGGGAATTCAGTGGGCAGTAGTGGCTCTTTGTGTTTTGTTCTCTCCCGACAGCATGTGTCGCAGGTCTCCAACAGCTTAATCAGCTCGCTGCTGAGACCCGGCCACCACACTGAATGTTTGGCTCTTTCTCTGCATTTAGTTATTCCCAAGTGACCCTCATGTAGTTTCAAAAGAATGTCCTTTCTGAGAGAAGCTGGAATCACTATTCTGCTACCATAAAGAAGCAGACCATTTTGAACAGTAAGTTCACCTGAGAATGGCAGATAAGGCTGAACACTTTTCTCAGTAGAGTATTTATCTGGCCATCCTTCTACACAGAACTTTTTCAGCTGTTTGAGTATGCTGTCGTCGTCCTGATGTCTTTGGATTTCTCTCAGTCGTGGTTCCGTGGCAGGTAAAGATGCAACGACTGAGTCAACATACAAGTTGACCTCCTCTTCTTGCAGACCTCCTGACTCGCTGGAGATTGGAGCTCTGGACAAAACGTCAGCTGTAGCAATATTTTTGCCAGCCACATGGGAAATACTGTAAGAATATCTCATTAGTCGCATTCGTAGTCGCTGTATGCGAGGAGGAAGATCGTTTAGACCCTTCGACCCCAGCAACGGGACTAATGGTTTATGGTCAGTTTCAATGTGGAAACTCTTCCCGATCAGAAACTCTGCGAACCTCTCACAGGCCCACGTTGAAGCGAGAGCCTCTTTCTCAATCTGAGCATACCTCTGCTCCGTGTCGCTGAGAGACCGTGATGCATATGCCACCGGCTTCCACTCTGTATCAGTGTTTTTCTGAAGTAAAACTGCACCGAGTCCATACGATGATGCATCCGCTGACACACGTGTCTCTGCACTCGGGTCGTACAACGCCAGTCCTGGTGGTGTTGTCAGATCAGTTTTAATAGCGTCGAAAGCTTGTTGCTGTGGTGAACCCCACGACCACATGTTTGACGTCTTCAGAAGATCTCTCAAAGGTCTGGTTTTTTCTGCTAGGTGGGGAAGGAACTTCCCAAGATGGTTCACCATACCCAGAAAGCGTCTCACCTCACTTATGTTTCTGGGCTCCTCCATGGCTCTGACAGCGCTGACTTTATCCGGGTCTGGACTGACCCCTGATGCATCGATGACTTGTCCCAAGAACTTTATTCTGCGTTTAGAAAACTCACATTTGTCATTTAGTGTTACATTCGCCTCCTGGAGTCGAAACAGTGTCTTCCTCAGTCTTTCATCGTGCTCCTGCTGTGTCGTCCCCCAGATGAGGACATCATCCATCTGACAAAGGACTCCATCCAGGCCCTCCAGAATCCGTGACATGCGTTTCTGGAAGTGCTCGGGTGCTGATGAAATCCCAAAGCAGAGCCGATTGTAGCAATACCGGCCAAAAGGTGTGATGAAGGTGGTGAGCAGTGAAGACTTCCTCGATAGTGGAATCTGCCAGAATCCAGCATTGGCATCCAATTTGGAAAACACTTTTGCTCCTGCCAGCTGTCCGAGCGTGTGCTCTACTGCTGGGAGAGGATGTTTTTCTCTCATGACATATTTATTCAGTTCTGTGAGATCAATGCATATTCTCACCTTGCCCGAGCTCTTGGGGACAACCACCATAGGCGCACACCAGTCTGTTGGCTCCTCCACTTTGGTGATGACTCCTTCCCGTTGCATACGGTTGAGCTCTTCTTTAACTTTAGGCAGCAGTGGCAGGGATATCCGCCTCGGCGTTGAGAGGGAGAAAGGCTGCGCATCTGGTGACAGAACAATGTTATATTCACCCTCCATCAGTCCTAGTCCTGTGAAAAGTTTTGGAAACTCCTGCCTCACAGCTTCAATGGAGTCCAAACTAATTTGGTTTATTCTGGCAACCAGTTTTAATGCCATTGCAGCACGTCCACTCAGCAGTGATGTACACAAGTCCTTCACAACATAAATGTCTTCCTTGGTACTACCACTGTTGTTACTGAGAGTTGCTGTAAACTTGCCTTTCACCTTCAAATCGGTGCCTCCCGGTCCCTGTAGGATTTTCTTTGGTTTATCTAATTTGCCTAATTGATGCTGAGAATACCATGTCTCTGGGACAGCTGTGACATCAGCTCCTGTATCTATTTTAAATACAGTCTTATGTTTGTCCACCAGTATGTCTGTCATCCATGGATTTTCATTAGCTTCTGTAGAAAGTGATCCCAGGAAAGCAACATCCTTGTCTATATTTGTGCTTTCTGTTTCAAATCCAGCATTTACTTCACATATTTTTTTATTTCTGCAGACTTTTGCAAAATGTCCCTTCTTTCCACAATAATTGCAGGCTGCTTCTCTAGCAGGGCATTGCTGCATACTGTGTCCTTTCATGTCACCACATCTTCTGCACTGGACCTTTTTATCTTGTGTTGTTTTTGTGACAAAAGGTTTGAACGCGGCCTTCGGTTGTCTGTAGCGCGCGCTCCCGCTCACGTGAACGCGGTCCAACTGCGCCCCCACAATGTCCGGCTTGAAGTTAGCATGAAGCATTTCCTGTTGCTTTTTTATTAGCTCGCTCTGACGGGCTCTGTTTAACGCCTTCTCGAGCGTCAGTTCAGCGTCCATTTGTAGCTGTTCTGATAGTCTTTTATCTCTCAAACCCACGACGAATCTGTCACGCACCATCTCATCATGCAAAGTCCCGTAACCACAGTATTCAGCCAAACAGTGCAGCGCGGTGTGAAAGCCGTCGATGGACTCACCCGTCTCCTGTTGGCGCTGATTGAATTTCGCCCGTTCAAATATAACATTCCTGCGGGCTACGAAGTGAGCATCCAGCCGTCCTTTAACAGTCTCGTACTCACTCGCTTCTTCTGGAGTTAGATGCAGGGAAACCAGTATATCTTCTGCCTCGTCCCCCATGGTGTAGATAAGCATATTTACTTGGTTTTCATCCGCTTGTGTCTCCAAACCAGACGCGATACGAAACCTCTCGAAACGCTTTATCCACTTCGTCCAGTCTTCAGCTCTGAACGTGAACTTTTCTGGCGGGGCGACTTGAAACTGGTCCATGATGACGTCGTTTTTAATTCTCTCTCTTCACTTAGTATTTTATACTTTTATACTTCTGACACCATGTTCTGTTCTCCGATATGTGTATATTTAATAAACCCTTGAGGCTACACAGAAGCATGCGTGACACGACTCCGTCTTAACAGGTAACCTTTATTGCGGTCCGACCCGCAACACAATACAACACAAAAGTTCCTACCAACAGCCTGATACTACATACATCTCAACATTTAAAAAATAGTCTGTATGTTTTTCTCTCGGCTGCCAGCAGATAATGAGCAACTATCTGTCTTGGTCAATGGCGAGACATTAGATGTAGTTGAACAGTTTAAATACCTTGAAGTCATTTTTGATTCCAATCTAAATTTAAAGCAACATGTAAAGAGAATTTCACGTACAACTTAATCTGGCAAACTTCAAAACATATAAGACCTTCTCTGACAACAGAATCAGCAAAGGCTTACATGCATGCCATGATCTTCAGCCATATAGCCTATTGTTATGCTACATGGGCTCACACTTCAGAGGTCATCATGAAGCACTTAAAAGTCTTTTTTCAAGAAAACACTGAAAATCTTTGACAAAAAGCTTATGCAGTATCATTATAACATCATAAATAAGTACAATATTTGGGATTTTGATAGCTATCAGATTTTTATGGATGCTTGCCTGATTTTTAAAGTTTTAAATGGACTTGCTCCTCCTTCTTGAATATATTTTATAAGTAAAAAAACAAGTACAGAAAACACAAGAGCACTGACCAGAGGAGATTGTGATGTGCAGCGGCACAGGACTAAATTTGGCCAAATGGTGGTGTCCATCAGAGGCACGCAGTCATGGAACACACTGCCAGTTTCTATCAGGAACTGTGGCACCTACTCTGGCTTTAAAAACTCAGGCTGAAAACTAGAAGTGCACTCATGTGTAGATTACTTTGTCTATTTACTTATGGGATCATATATCTTTATTGTCATTTTATGTTGTGTTATAAAGGTGATGTTTGCATTACCCTCTGCTCTTTTGTTTTGTGGGATGTTTCTTGTTCTTACCTGCCTTAGGGCAACGGATGAAAATTAGCTATTGCGCTAACTCCAGCATATTTAAATTGATGCTTACTGCTGTCATGTTGATAATATGCAGTGTCCTAATTTAAATAAATAAAATAAACAAAAAATAAAATAAAAACCTGAGATTTAGCTGAAATTTACGGTTATTTTCCAGATATGATGTTAATGTGCTGCATTTTCACGACCGGGCCGGTCCATGATGTGCCTAATGTGCGAGCTGGGACAGTCTCAGGCTTTGATGTGGTTTTACAAATCACCACAAAGAAAACTAAATAAGAATAAATAATATAAAATGGTGTTAATCTACTTGTTGAGGAGGCAGGTCCGATCAGCCGGTTTAAGAGGTTAAAAAAAGCCACATTAAAGGATCAGTATGCAACTTATTTTTTAAACATATTTCTTCACTCCCTCCGCTCATCAGCGGAGGGAGAGGAGGAGGGAGCGATCACTTGACTTTTGGCCAAAAAAACAAAAGAAAACTCGATAAGGGATTAAGAAGGGGAATTTAATACATTTGTGTCACATATAAAACAGTCCTGCATCGCTTTGAATGAGAACATGCGGCTGCTCGCTGGTTGCGCGCTGGGACAAGTGGGGGCGTGGGTTAGGGGCCAAAAACTCCGCCCCTTCTGTTCTCTGATTGGTCCGGTCAAAAATCTTCTGGAGAAATCCTTCTCTATGGGAGAAGTCCCAGACCCTAGTCCGGAGCGAAGTGAAGGACAAGGGACTGGTTTTATCCAGGCTAGCTGGACATGGGCAGCAGCGACTCCCGCTACCCGAAAAGGAACAAGCGGGTAAACAGAATGGTTGTAAGGGTCAGCTGATGACACGCGCCTCTAAACACCTGCTGTCATTTGCGGTGAAGGAAGTAGCAGCATCTACAAAAGCCAAAGCAAGCAGAGCACTCATTTAAAATAGCCTTGTTCTATATTTTTTTCAAATGATTTTGCTTAAACAGAAACAAAAAAACACCTAGTTACGTATTGGATCCCGCACATTTCTTTCACAGATGCCTGTTCGCATTGGATTAGTACAAAGTATTATCACAGGACCTCGGAGTTTAGCAAAATATAGTAGGTAATTTGCAGGGGAATAGCCTATATGCCACGGGCTTCCGTTCCAGCTCCTCCGCAGGCATTACACATACGGCGCACTTCCGGTTAGCGGGAAAGACACGAACATAAATGACTAAATACAATTAATAAAACATCGGCATACACACCAATAACAACTCTATACACATATAAAACCATATAAAATTATGGCGACGTTCTCCCTACGGTTAGCCGCGATAAATGTTCGCCGAAACCCCCCCGCGGAACAGCTGTTCCCACCGGTGGGCGGACACAACGGTACTCACGTGTAGTGCCGGTAGCGCGCAGCCGCTTCCCGTTTCGGCTCGTTGTCATGGTTTGCTACTAGGAGCTAACGCTATCAACAACGGAGGTGGATGGGAACCGGAAGTGGGGGGTAGGTGTTGCATTTTGCCGGAAGTACGTCACGCCCCCCCCGTGGCATATAGGCATTACTTTACAAATTACTGACATGGCCGATTCGCATGAGATTAACAACACAGACAATCTCCATAATTATTACAAATAGCACGTGGTCCCTAGGTAAAACTAATCCTGTGCGAATAGGGCTTTTGAGACAACTGAGAAAAACTTAACACACATAAAATGCCCCCATGTGGAATAAGATTGGTGAATCTACCGGTAACTTGCTTGTCAGACTCATTGGCTTGTTATATTAATTACCGGTAAGCCTGTTCAGGATTGCAGGTATGTTCTGAGTGTTATTATTTCAGATTAAATGTGTGTTCTTACACTTTGTGAAATGCACTTCTAAATAAATGCAAATAAATTATACTCCGAAGTGACTTATATATTGTTTTTTCCACTTTGTGAGGCATTTTGACTGATGCGACTTATACTCCGGAGCGACTTATAGCCCGAAAAATACGGTAATTTCCAGATTTTTGTCTCTTATCTAAAACTACATGAAGTTCGAATCATGGTTCATGAATCTAAATTTGATGCAGTAATTGACTCTTATGTGCAGGCCAGACATGGATCACTAACACATTTCTCAGTTTGTGCCATTCGTTAGTGCAAATTTAAAAAATCAAACATATTTTCAAGGTTTGCAAAAAATGTCTACTGTATATGGCATTTGGTGAGTGGAAAGCCACTGAGCACATCTATAATTCATCAACGAATTAATGAATTTCTAGAAGTTGTCTTAGCAGAAACCGTTTCATCATCAATTAAAATCCATTCTTAATGCCAGGATATATTTAAAGGAACAAAAGATGCACATTTTAATTGAAGCAATATTAATATTTAAAGCTATAAAATATGTTGCAACAGTCTGTGGTTCATGGTGAAAAAGTTGTAACAGTTCAATGCATTACGAACATTATGAGGAAATCTTCTCTCAGCTTTATATGTTCAATACAAGCTGGAGGACAATTGTCCGTGTCCTCTCTCCTGGAGTTCTGTCTCTTCAGTGGCGTATTCGGTGGAGGTGTCTCTCGGGATCCCCTCCTCTCTTCAGTCCTGAGCTGGATTTAGCTGGTTTCTCAGAGGGCCCTGCAGGTCTCTGTCTCTCAGTTAGTGCTGATTTGGCCCCTGCTTCTTGTGCTGTTGTCCTCACAGATACTGATGTGTGTCGTTGGGGTTCTGGACTCCTCTGAGCCTCTGCTTTACACCCACTCTCCTCCCCGGAGTCCCTCTCGTGGCTGCTTGGTGAGCTCTCTCCAATTCTGAGCGATAAAGGTGTAAAGTTAGCAGCAATTTTTAAAAGTCAGCTTTCTCGTTGATGAACAAGTGTGAGGTTAGAGTCTAAAAAAGCTACCGGTAAGTCTGGTCCTCTGGACATTCAAAAATACAAAACAATGTCCAGAGGACCAGACTTACCGTATTTTCCACCTGATAACTCACACCTTTCTATAAGTCGCTTTGTCCAATTATTGGCAATAAATTGGAAAAATCCATAAACATGTTGCACCTTTATTTAAGTCGCATCTATTATGCGTCACCGCTACGCGACGCGTCAGCGCGTCATTTGCCCTGCTGAAAATGGCGGCCACAGAAGCATGCACGGAGGACTTTTAACAAGATTAACACGGTAAAAACAATTATTTGTCTGCTGAAAATTATAGCAAAGATGTGTCTTAGCTTAACCGTTCCTTAATAAATTCACGTAATGGTCAAATCTGCTGGATTTAAATTGTTTCGCTTTGACGTCTTCCAAACGGTCGCGCGCGCTGCGAAAATAAATTATAAATAAATCG
>JBBPBX010007209.1:16214-65947 GCA_038048925.1 Garcialebias charrua | reverse complement strand
GGGCTGACTCTGTTCTGCCATAAAACCTTGATGGTAAGCTTTACCTTGATCCAGCAGAGAGAACCATGAGTTGCCACCTAGACCATCCATGATGTCTTGTACCCTGGGAATAGGCTGACGGTCTGGTACAGTCTTACGGTTTAACTCACGGTAATCAATACAAAGACGTAGGCTTCCATCTTTTTTTCGAACACACACAACTGGGGAGGCATAGGGGGAATTAGATTTACAAACCCAACCTTGTGTGATAAGATCATGTAGATAACTCTTTGTTTCTTGGTATAATGGTTTTGGTACAGAGATGTAAGTTTTAGCCACAGGTTCCGTGTCTTTCAATGAAATGGACAGTCGCAGGCTCTCAATACAGCCAATATCATCATCAGAACAGGAAAAGGAGCCAGACTCTTCTCTTAGCATCTGTCTAACCATATCTCTTTCGGGGGGACTAAGATGGTCCAAGTCAACTGGAGGGTCCCATTCGTTATCAAGGGTTTGTTCCTTCCTGGCCTCCACATTAGTTACTGTTACTGGGGTAGTGGAGCAGGGCCGTTCAAAGATTGTTGTCGGATAAACTGCTTGGATTGGCTGCACTGTACCAATAATAGTCCTCCCAGAGAGTACGATGTCATGGTCAGTTGGGTTTTGTACATCCACATTTATGAATGATTTTGTGCCTTTCTTCAGTTTCGTGAGGGTGTCGGTGAACTCTAAACCTTCTGGCCACTGTGGATTGACACTGGGTTCAAAGATCAGAGTTGTCTCCTCTTGCAAAGGAGGTATTATAACACGGCACTCTACCTTTACTGATGTGTGTTTTGGGACATGCACGTGTCCTCTGGTAGTTTTGACACTATACTCCTGGGAGTGATGTTCAGCAAAAACTCTAGCCACAAACATTTCAGCATCACCCATTTCAAAATCAGAAAAAGCTGATTGGACTGTTCTGATTAACTGCTGTTTACTAGTGTGTTTGTTTTGTTGTAGCTCAGTGTTCACTATAAGTCCAATAACATTTGAGCCAATAATAGGCTGAGCAAGACTGTTACCTTTAATAATTAGTGTTGGAACAACAACTTCTGTTGTTGGAACCCCATCTGCAGCTAAGTTAAATGTGACCTCTATCCATCCTAAATAAGGTAAGTCTTGACCATTAGCTGCAATGAGACTTAAAGTGTCATTGTTTTCAATGATTTCAGAAATGTCTCTCAAAGTCACTTGTGGCAGGTGTTCTGCTTTCCATTGTTCACTTACTACAGTCACTTGTGAGCCAGAGTCCCACAAAGCTCTAACTTGCTGACCTTGAATATGACAGTCAATCAGGTATTTTTTTCCAACTAGTGGAGCAAACTGAACTAACTTTTTCTTTTGTGGTGTAGCTCGAACTGTGCTACAAGTAGTTGAACACTGGTTCTTATGAACAGCCCAGTGTTCATGTTGGCATCCCTCAGAACAATATAAGACACTTTTACATGATGAACATTGTCTCAGTCTTACCTTTATCCCACCTACACCACAGTGTGCACAGACTTGGGGCACTGCTGATGAAGTGGTTACTCCCTGCCCCGCTGGGGTAACCCTTGCTCGTTTAAAGCACTTCCTCTAAACTGTCCTGATCTTCTCATTCTGCAGCCAGCTGAGAAGTGTTCATTGCTGCCACACCTGAAACAGTGAGTACAGTCCTCCAAATTCTCCTGCTGGCAGGCGTAGCATCTTCTCCTAGGACGTGGTGAAGCTGTGGGGAGGGAGTGTCGATTTCCATACATCTGGTGGGGTGGAGGAGGATCATGTTGTCCTGGTAAGGATGGTTGATAGTTGTGATGCTTTAAAGGGGGTTGCAAGTAGCTATTTTGGACAGCAGGTGGATGGTAACCATGATGTAATGCAGGCTGGTAGACTGATGCTGAATGAGGTGGTGCGCATTCTGGTCCAGATACTGGGTTTGGGTTCTGTCTCTGTAGATAGTGGGGCTGCTGCATAGACTCTTTGATGGAAGATACTTCAGCTTTAAGATCTTTAAGGAGAATCATGTTTGCTTTCATCTCCTGCAGTTCTGAAAGTATATCTGCTTGACCCTTACTGTGACTCGGCTGGTTTATCTTCTCCTTCTTTTCAGTAGTGGCATGGTCAAATTGAGCAGAGTGAACAGTAACAGACCGCTGTGGTGTGTTCATTTTCTTTTTTTCCTGCCTCTCACCTTCATAAGCACATGCAATATTCAGCTTCTCAAACAGAAGTTCATCAGAAACACCAGCTTGCTCCAGGAATGGCTGGAGATCCCGTTTTATGTTATCATTCTGTAAGCCTGTCATAACTGTATGGAGAAACATGTTTTGCACCAGCACTGGATCATACCTTAAGCCTGACTCTGACTCTTGTGAGGCAAACAGAATCTTCTGTCTCAGATCAAGAGTGCGGATAAGAAAGCTCTGAGGAGTCTCTTTAATGCCCTGTGCTTCCGATGACAGCTGTTTATATAGTTCTGTCGCGCTCTTCTCCTGATAATGGCAGCGCAGTATTCTCCTCAGTGTGGGCAGGGCAAGGTCACTTTTCCCCTCTAAATAGCTTCGTAACTGCATCCCCGGAACAATGGCCCTTATGACGGCATCAACAATCTCAGTCTCTGGAAAAGCTTTCAGGAGGCCATGCTCAATTTGCCGTGCTAGGCTGGAAAATGTGAGACGATCTTTCTGCCCTGGTTCTCCAATTTGTCCAGCTATTTTGAATTCTTTGTGCCAGAGAGAAGGGGTCTGACCTGGAGCTGAACCTGTGGGTAGGGTGGTCTGAACTTTATGTCCATTCTCCTTATCAGTACTTTTTATTCGGGGTGGTAAATGTGACTGAGAAGGTCTGTTTCCTGTTGATATACTGCCCTGTGTTTCATCAGATTTATTTTGTTCTTCATTTTGGGCTGCCTGAAGTCCCTTTACTTGGCCAGCCGTAGTCTCAGTCTGAAGCTCAGTTATCTTGTCTTTAAAACAGAGAAGCTGTGCCATTCCCATGTCCTCCAAGTTCTGTAGTTCTTCACTCTGCAGATGATTACTAATCATTAAGATGAGCGATGCTCTGTTCTTTCCTGTCACGTGCTCGAATTTTAATCCAGCAATTGTGAGGAAATCACATAGTTCTATAAGGCTGTCTACAGGCAGTGTACACAAAAGTCCCATTATTTCCAGTTGTAATGCCTCTGCCTCGGTTGACTCCATCTTCTTTGTTGTAGCAACTTAGTGTTGATTGTTTTAGCAGTGACTGGTTTGCTCAAACTTGATTGCAGCGCTCCTGGTACCTTGGGGTTACCTCAGATTGCTTGCCCTTTGGTCGTAGCCACTCAGACTGCTGCACAATTGTCCACTAGGTGTCGCTTGTTTGGGTGAGTTAAAGGGAGCTGAGTGAGAGCTGGAGACGTCTGGTCATGGCAGAAGTCAAATCTAGCCTCACTCAATCTCAGCGGTGCCTCCAAAATGTTACGCCCCTGTAAAGGGGAATAAGGAAGAACAGACACAGACACGATGTGACTTCTGTCGCCTCCAGTGTTGTAATGGCCGAGCAGAAGCAACACGTCTCCCCTTCACAAAGCCAGACAAAACCAATCGAGACACGATCGGCGAACAAACTCACAAAACTTGAAACTTGAAAAGGCTGCACACTCTAAATACATCATAACACAATCAATAATCAGAAAATATTCAAGAAAAATGCATTTAAAGCATATTTTAACTTGCATACGTTTTTCACTGCATCAGTCTGTGGTTTTTTTAACTCGCAAGACCAAACTAATCGATCACAGATACCTAGATCGAGACAAAACCAATCGAGACACGATCGGCGAACAAACTCACAAAACTTGAAACTTGAAAAGGCTGCACACTCTAAATACATCATAACACAATCAATAATCAGAAAATATTCAAGAAAAATGCATTTAAAGCATATTTTAACTTGCATACGTTTTTCACTGCATCAGTCTGTGGTTTTTTTAACTCGCAAGACCAAACTAATCGATCACAGATACCTAGATCGACAATCACAGTGCATCCTATTTCCATGAGTTTTCTTCAGGTAGAGAAATAAATTGTGGTAGGGTTTCTTTTTGATTTTTTTTAGACAAATACAAAACCATATTATTTTGCTTACTGTCATTTTTCTAAAACAATTTTATAACCACTACACAGGAGCCTGTGCAAATTGTTTTGTACACAAACTAATAAATGATAATGTTGAATAATTATTAGAAACATTAACTAATATATTACAATTTCAGTGCTGTGGAGATGATGTACATGTTCTCTGCCTCGTCCACATGCAGCTCATGTAACCACACACAGCAGCTCACCTCATGAAGTGGAAGTCTCCAAAAACCAGCAGGAGCTGAAAAACATTATAACCTGCTGTTTACTGGAAATAACTTTGGCTTCTCTGAAGACAATCCGCTAAATTATTAACTTTTAAATGGCTAAATTGGACGGATCGAGTTTGTAGCTCCTCCATTGTTTTCAAGTGGCGCAGTAGAGACGCTCCTTGTCATTACGTCATCATCCTGCGACGGTGAAAACCCTATTTATCGTGTTAAAAAAACTGCGCTAATTTTAAACAATTTGCGAGAGGAATTCTAATTAATTTAACATTGTTTTAGCAGAAACGATCAGGGGTCAATCTTAATATATATATATGTTGTGCCATTTTATGGAAAGTTAAAAGATGATGTCAGTGGAGCTTTAATGCTCTTTCACCAGAACAAAAATAGAACTTTTATGAAAAAATAATTCCTAATTAACATTACCGTATTAAGGGGCTGTCCATGGTTGGAATGGGTGAAAGGCTTTTATACAGTTGGACTTCTGTCTCTTCCTCAAAAAGTTCTTCTAGGGCTGTCTCTTTTTGCTGCTTTACAGGAGGCATCTGAAATTATTGACATAACCACAACTTGTAATTCACAAGATTCAATTTTAAAATAGTGTAATAATCCATGCAATCTATCATATTTCATTACAAAAGCAAAACTTACATAGTTATCATCTTCATCCTCTTCTGCCTCCCTCTGTCTCTCCCTCTGCGTCTCTCCCAGCTCTGCCAGCAGCACAAGTTTCAATTTAAAAATAAATAGTGTAATAATCCATGCAATCTATCATCTTTCATTACAAAAAAACAAAACTTACATAGTTATAATATCGCAATATGATAAAAGGAGATTTTCTAATCGCGAAGGCTGCAATTTGACTGGTCACGTGACACAAATCTTTATCAACACTTAAAAAAACACCACAAAGACATTTACGATGGTTGCATGGCTAGAATGACAACAACCAGTGCTTCAACTTCAAGTAAGCAAAGTATCAGCCGACAGGGATCACTGACCGAACTGTTTGAACTTCAAACAGTAATTTTTTTTATATCTAATTTTTTATATTTATTTATTAACTGTCATGTGAAATTCAGACAGTAGTTAGGAAGTTCACTTAACATGTTTACTATTATACAAGATACAAGATACAAGAGATTTTTATTAACATTGCACCAGCTGACCGATACAACGTGATGATGTATACACAGTCGTCCAGAAGAGGGAGAGTATGCAAAGCTGCAGCATATTCAAACACATAACATGTTCTTCTGCGCGGCCGCTCTCATCCGTCTCCGGATGAAGGTCAAACAGATATGGAAAAAAGGAAAAACACAATAGGTATCATTTGTGATATTCAAAAAAAGAATCTATCAAAGATTGCCTTAAGACACTCTATGATAAAGTCCCAAAAACTCTATCAGCAATAAGCACACCCAGACAAGACATTGTTGCAGTTTGACGACATGCAAGGAGATCAAGAGTCTGTGAGCAACATTCAGATAGCACAGTTCAGCAGTTGTTCAGCTTGGCGCCTCCGAGCACACCCACAGAGATCTCTGGGGGGGGGGGGGTCAGCAAGGTCTCTCAGCTTCACTCCAGGAGAATAGTTTCCAAACAGCCTTCTTTTCAAGGTCGTGTGCAGAAACCAGATTAGATAGTTTTTGTTTATCTTCAATCCAGGCCACAGTGTTCTTTTTGACTGCAGCCTTCCAAGTCCAGGTGCTGTTCAGGTCCAAAGTCGCCAAATCATATGAGTTTCCGAACTACAAACCCCCATCTGTGCCCTGATTCAGGCCGGGCGGCTGTAAACGAGTTCCAAAGCGCACCGCAGGTCCGCGGTGGTCAACCACCGCTCCTATCATGCGATTCAGTTCGTACAACAGCTGGGATGAGGAGCTCACAGCCCGGATCAGAGAATCTTGCTGATCAGGAAGTTTGGCCAGCGCGCCGATAGCCGCCGAAGCTTTCCTGAGCTTCCAGTAGCAGACAGCTCCGCTGACGCCAAAAAACAGAGCAGCTGCCACCAATATCCCAATAATCCACAAATCTTCCACGTCTTCGACAGACAGGACGGTCAAACACATGGGTTGCCACTGTCCCCACGAGTCCATCATGTATCCGACAGCGTGCGTGTCAGAGGGGCAGACCGCTTCTCCTGGCCCGGTCCGCTTCGTGGAAAAAATCTTATCTATAGATGAAACAGCCCAATTTATTAAATCCATCGCAAATTGGTTCGAGTGAGCGCTGAAGAGTCACGGACGAGACAAAAAGCAAGCAGGGAGGAGGAAAACTTAGGGAGGGTAGGAGCAAAAAGATATGCGACTTGCTTTGCCGAGAGCCGGAAGTAGATTTATGTTTATGAAACAAGAAAAAATAGAAATTGTGAAAAGAAAAGGCATAGATTTGTTTGCTTTATTGTAATCTCTGCTTTAAATACATCTGACATTGTTTATTATAAAACAGATTGATTTGCTTCTGTTTGTTGAAAAATACTTGAGAAGATATAAAAAAATAATCGCGTTTTAAATCGCAATTGCAATTTATAGAAAAAAAATTGCAATTAGATTATTTTCCAAAATCGTTCAGCCCTAGTGTTAATATTGTCATCCTGAAAGCTAAGTGTGCTAGCAACAGCCTCTGAGCCAGCCAGACTCCGGCAATCCTCGTCAGCTAAATGTTATTACATGAGATGGAGATTATTTATACAACACAGTGGAAGCAGTAAAGCAAAAAAGTAACAAGTGACAGGAACTGGAGGAGTTTAACGTTACGTGCTGCAACATTTAAACAGAGGAGGACGCTAGCTTGTTAGCTCCGCTTCCACCACCACGAAGCAGCGTCACGAAGCAGCGTGTTAAAGACGGTACATTTGTACAAACTCACCTCATTCTGAGTGCTCAAATGCTTCTCTCTGCATGTTAGAAGTATTTCCGCCCTTTATTGTAATCGACGCTTAGCATGTGTTGCAAGTAGACCTGGTTTCGTCTTCGCTTTTTCCTTGACGCCATGTTGATACGGCGCATGTCTGTGATGTCATCACGTAAATGCGTCACCACGTCGAGTCAGTAGAACGAGTCAGAGAACCGATAAACTGAATCGTTAAGACAAGCAGCCTACAAACGGTTCTAGAACCGGTTCTCAATTCCCATCCCTAGTGCCCCCACAGCAGTCATATGCAGCACAACATAGTATACCATTAATATCTTGTGATGTCCTGCTTTGGTGGGTGAAGGTGTTGACCTGCATGGACAGTGGTGGAAGTGTTCTTCTGGTGCTGGTCTTAATGGGTCACTTTCATGCCTACCTTGATTTACATCAGTGTCAGCTTGGACTTTTGTTAGGTGCCTAGTCCCATGACCACCAAAACAGTGTAATTTAAAAACGTCAGTTTAGAGAGTTCCTTTGCCCGCCACCTAAAACACTAAGTTTCTGAGGCATTTCTTGGGACTGAAATATCTCCTGAAATTTCAGGATTACGGAAAAATCAGGCAAAACTCAAGTTTTGTTTATATCAAATGATGGGAACGTTGCATTCTCGAGCCTACACATGACATAGCTTATAAACAATACCCGTTGCAGTGATGTGAGGAGGATATGTGTCGTTTATAGCTGACCGTGCACTGTCTGATTTCTAAACAACATTACTATGTTCTACGTTGACGTCACAACTTGGCTCAAGCAATGACCAGGCCTTAGTCTAATCTCGGCTTAAGGGAAAGTAGTTGTGTTGGTCACACTGAAGCTTCCAGCAGCTCATCTCTTTATGAACAGCCTCTACTTTACGCTGCTCAGACCATGGTGTCTTTGATGGGATTTTACAACCAGTGATCCAGATCACACAACCTACATACTGTGGACCTACCCTTGGTAAAGCTATCCTGTAAACTGTTTATCTCGTAGCTTTAAGACTTACATGAAAGTACTATGCTCCCATATCTGTAACTGGCTTGCATGCTTAATGTGCAGCCGTCATACTGCCAGGACAGGAAAATTATTCTCTGGGAAAGCCCTCTAATGGGAGGTAGATGGGGATAGCAAGCAGGAAACAAATCGGGATGTTTCTATCATCATGTATCATATTATTACCTCTTTACTCCCCTCAAAGAGCTCTTTGTTTTCAAGAAAAATGCAATAATATTAAATTATGCCAAAAATGATCTGGGCCCCAAATGTGCCTGTTTTGTTTTAAAACACTCAGAAAGAAATGCCATAAAGAAACATTCCTCAGTGTTGCCCACTGCCTGTACTTAAGATTGTCTGTTTTGCGTGACAATAGCTGCTCTTTTTAGTATAAGACACGGCTTTTATCTCCGTAACCAAAGACGTGGCAGCACTTTGAGACGGGGACAAACTAATCACCCCTTTCTCTGAGCCATTGAACCTGGATAAAAGGAATCTCACACCACAATCCGCCCACTCCTGCACGCTTTACTGTGTGCTATCTGCACTGTACTGTACTTCAGTCAGCACAAATGCTATTTGTGTGGCTGTTTTCTAGCAGGACCTACAGCACCCACAAGGGAAAATCTGCTTTGCAAAATGTACAGCTTTAGCTAATCCTCCGAAACCCCAACAAATGGGAGGAACAGGAATGTTTTGTGTTGAAATAGTGATTTAGTGTCTGGTACTTTTGAAGTTTCTTTGTGTTCACTGTTGTCTCTTGTTCTTTGTGTGTGCATTCCCTAAATAAAGTCAGTGTAAGCTAATTAGTCTAATGACCCCTCCTTATCTAGCTGTATTGAAGGTGTAGTCATCTGCTGAAGCCAGTTGAGCTTTTCTCAGGTCACCCTACTTCGGCTCTGCTTCTAAATCCTATGTGCTTCTGTTTAATCCATCAATTACATGGAGGTTAACTGCTTCTTATATTATTGTGATCCATAGTTTCAGCAGTTGTAAGCTCTGGCATTTTTTTTCTTCTTTTACTGGCATAATTAGTCACATATTTAGAGAAAGAGTACACTACGACAGACATCTGCTTATTTAGCTGTCTTGTTGCAAAAATGTGTTCCCCTCCGTTTTTGTTTTTCATATATTTAGATCCAGACTGCCATAATCTGATTATACATGTTTATGTGGTTTCTATTCTCACAACATGGCTCAGAACTCTTGAGTGATTTCTAAATGTCAGTGTTTTCAAGTTTTATTTGGTACGTTCTGTTACTTTCTGTTGTAAATAAAAAACCAGCAACAACAAAAAACAGGAAAATCAACTTTTATTTACAATAAATGATGTTTTTCTTATGCTTTGTTAAGATCTTACACATTATTAACTTATCTAACCTACTGCTGATGTAGAAGGTATCAGTGTTTTTGCTAGCGTTTGTGTGTGCCTCTTTTGTTAGCAAAATATTTTATGAACTACTAGACAGATTTATTATTATTATTATTATTATTATTATTATTAATAATAATAATTATTATTTTCATTTTACCAGGTAAATCCCATTGACATTACAGATCTCTTTTGCAATGGAGGCCTGGGCCTGAAGACAACCTAACATGACTTTAATGAATTTTTTTAGCAAGTAATTACCGGTAGCTATTCAACCTTCACAACAATGGCTATGCCTCTATGAATTTGACGGATATTAAATTAAAATGTTTGCAGCATTTACTCTTATCTCACAGTAAAGGCTCCCACATACTCAGGCACATTTCACTCCACGGAGGTCTGCATATACCGGATTAGACTCAACAGGGTCACCCTCAAGCCATGTCCACGGCACGCAAAGATCAATTTTTACAACCGCGTACGCATATGTGTACTCGATGTCGCACCAAAAAACTGCTTGGCGAAGAACTGTTTTGTATGTGACACCAATGCATTAAATTCCCCTTCTTCATCCCTGATCTGGTTTAATGGCCTTTTCTTTTGTTGGTTTTTGCCAAGAGGCAAGCAATCTCTTCCTCCTCGTCCGTTGACACCATGACTGAAATTGCGAGAAATGAAGGAATTTGCAACGTGGCTGCAGGGGGATCTGAAGATTTCCCGGTGGGCCGGTCTCATGTGTGGGCTGCAGGGCCAGCGCTCCCTGTTTTTATTTTTTAGAACTTTTTATTTACGAGATATAAACACAGAACAACACTGCAGCTGCTCCTGGGCTGCAACCTGTCAATCAATCCAGTAGGCATGTCAGCAATTAACCAATCGACGAGTTCAATTTGTCCCGGAGGTAAACGCCCCTTGCCTGCAGAGCTGCTCTGCAGCCCATCAAGGTTTACACTTGAGTATGAAGTCGCAACCGTCTGCGCTCTGCGCAGTGTCCACGTGGCTCACGGAGTACACAAGGTACGCCAGAGTATGTTGGAGCCTTAAGAAGGTCCTGGGTTCAAACCCCGAGTTGGGCCTGGAGTCTTTCCGTGTGGAGTTTGCATGTTCTCCCTGTGTTTGTGTGGTTTACTCCGATTGTTTCCTCCCACAGTACAAAAACGTACATATTTAGGCTGCTTTCAGGCCCAGGCCTCCTTTGAAAAAGGGATGTGTGATGTTAATGGAATTTGCCTGGTTAAATAAAATAAAAATAAAAATGGGGTAAGGTAGTAGCTGACAGTTGTTCACAACACATGCTTAAGCACCAACGAATCGTGCAAAAACAGGTCAGTTATTACAATGTTGCATGAGATTCTGTATAATGTTCTTTTCAATATTTAACAAAAATGGCTACAACATTGTCATTTATCAAAATAAAATGATCTTGGTCTAAAACTCTGGCATGAAAGGCATTGAGGGATGTGCAGTCATTTGAAGAATGCAGTCTTTGACTTGTTTCAGCATAAAGGGGTGGAGGTGGGTGCAGAATGCAAAGGTGAAACATTCAGCAGAAGTGTCCTTTGTATGTTTTGAAAAGACTTCAATTTGCTCACTATCTTGTTCTGCTACGAGCGAAGGGCTCTTGACTTTTTCCCTCCACTTAAGTGTTTTGCGCACCAATCAATCAGTGAGTTAAACCTTTTACTTAGCGAACAGCCGAGGGGATGGGTGAGGATGGTGCAGGGGAAGCAGGGCGTGGAAACAGGCTGATTGGATGCAACCATCAGCTTTGTGACGGGGTCCGAGGAACAGAGACAATGGCTCCTCCAGTTTGTCGTCCTCGTTAACTGCTGAATAGGAACCGGCCTCCTTTTGTGATGAGACCCATGTAGCTACATGTGAAACAAGGCTAGCAGCCAGAAAGAGGAAACAGTCTTCTGTCTATTCATGGGTGGCCTTTTACAGTGCTGTGTAAAGTTTTCAACTACCGGTAGTCTTCACTCAGCTCCCACCTAACTAGGAGTCAGGTTGTAGTGTTTTAAAGTGATCCTGATCAGTAGATACCCAGACTTTCTGAAGTTTTTTTTTTATCATCAGAAAGGTGGCGATA
The DNA here is from genome assembly GCA_038048925.1 of Garcialebias charrua. Classification (NCBI taxonomy): domain Eukaryota; kingdom Metazoa; phylum Chordata; class Actinopteri; order Cyprinodontiformes; family Rivulidae; genus Garcialebias; species Garcialebias charrua. The sequence continues at coordinate 54,247 of JBBPBX010007209.1, read as the reverse complement.
GATATGTGAATGACAAATTAAAAACCTTACTAGCAGATGAAGAGTATCTGATATTCAAGGCTTTAGAAATAGGAGAACAACAATCCAGCAAAGACATAAAACAGGATGTGAAAAACACATCATCCATGGTTTCAACTAATATGGATCCATTATGTTGGTACAAAAATTCAAATTTAAGACACAAACCGTAGTATGTTTGGTATTTTGTATCGAAATCAGAGCAAAATGTGTCTTTGTGACAGCACTGAAGTGTCTAAAGATATTTATAAATGGTTATTTTCCAAGTCTGTTATGTGTCAACACAACACTGGTTCCTCCATTGAGTGTAGGAGTTTTTTTTTTTTTACTTGTCTGAATGATTCACAGGTTAGTTTAGTGAAAAATACTTATCTGAAAATGATCATGGTACTGGACTTAAATGGAGCTGCAGCCAATGTTCAAACAAAACAAAACAAAAAAAAAGTACTATCAAAGCCCTGGAGTCTATTGTTTAAAACAACTTTAGAAGCATACAAGACAGGTTGACTCATTATACGTGAAAAAAGGAGAAGGAGGGATGACGAGACTTTTGCACATCACTGTATGTGTTTGAGCACAGTCTATTATAAAGAAGTGAAACATCTCAGTGATCGTGAGAAAGTGAAAAGCTGAAGATAAACAGACATAAACCCAGGTACCAACACTGTAAACAGGCGGTAAAGACACCGACCGGTGCGCTGTACAGCAACAGTCATGTGGTTTGGATTGTTTGGTACCACAGAACATCGACTGCGGTGTTTTACAATTAAATGAGCACTTCATTTTAGATTTTTTTAAAGCTAAATTGATGACATGTTTGAGACTCTAAACCTCTTGAGGTTTTCTTGAAATCATCTTTGCCAGATGGAAGAACTTGTCTGACAGGGCGATCTAACAAAACCGCTTTTAATCTAGTTTGAATCTTGAGAGTAAATATTTAGTCATCATGAGAAAAAAAATTACTTCTGCAGTCAGGAACTTAAAACATCACAAATTTGCTTTATATCTACCTTTATATCTACAGTGACTACTGCTTGTACCCTAATACTGTACAGGGGTTCTCAAACTTTTTGGGTTCAGGGACCCCTTACAGGAGAGAAAAAGTTTCAGGGACCCCCTCATAACTCTTATGTTTTTGTTGTTGTTGTTGTTGTTGTTGTTGTTGTTGTTGTTGTTGTTGTTGTTGTTGTTTTCAATTTGTCTCTTTAATGCAATCAAAAAATGTGTAACATACGGATAAATACGTAAGACATGTTCTTTAATAATGTTAATACAATTTTTATACTTTAAAACATGGGGTATTTTTCATTCAAGACACACTTAATTAACAAAATATTTCATTTCAACTTCCAAAAATGACAGTTTTGAGAAAATTAACAATATCAAAATCCACTTTAAAACTTTACCTAGTCACATACAGTAATGAACATAATAAATGTATGCACCTCTTCAAATATCAAAAATTCCCTGAGAAATTTGAATAAAATGATGTGATTTCCTGCATTTTGATGAATTTTACTGGTTTGTTAAACATCTATATGCTTGTAATAACAATTTTTTATATTTATATTTTATTTCTGCGGACCCCCAAGCACCGGCTCGCGGACCCCTGGTGGTCCGGGGACCCCAATTTGAGAACCACTGTCCTATAGCGTTTGCACATTGGAGGACTCGTTTCAAAACCTGACAGAAATCTGAAAGTTATGCACCATAACTCATGTTCCCTGAAGTAAGGGAACGCGGTGCAACATACTTGCTATGGGAATTGCGCCCCCGCGCTATTACCTGAAGGAATATACTCACGCCTTTATGGCTAGGGTGTCACCGCCGTGCCAGGGGCCCCGCCCTCTGTGTACTTAAGCGGCTGACGCCCCTCCATTTTTCTCCAAAATTGCACTTCACCGAGCTTTCAGCATTGAAAAGGGCCAGATATGTTGCACCTCGTTCCCTTCCTTCAGGGAACATGAGTTATGGTGCATAACTTTCAGTTCCCTTTCAGTCTGGTCTCTCGGTGCAACATACTTGCTATGGGAACGTAATCCATTCACGCCCTTGAAATGCTCAGTAAAATGCATGCTAGAGTGAACGTCTGCCCTTGACCAGCAGGCATCTCAAGGCTACTTTCTACTGTGTGTTAGAAAGGACAGCCTGAGTGACGTCACACGCAGTAACATCCAAACTGTAATGCTTTGCAAAAGTGTTTAATGAGCTCCAGTTCGCCGCAGCGCAGATGTCTGCAACTGGTACACCCTTGAATAATGACCAGGAAGTGGCCAAGCCCCGAGTGGAGTGAGCGTGCACTCCAGATGGCACCTGTTGACCTTTGCTACTGTACGCCCTTTTAATGGCCTCAGTCACCCAACGTGAGAGGCGTTGTTTTGATAGGGCCTTCCCGGTAGCAAGTGCTGCAAAGCAGACGAACAGTTGGCTTGTTTTTCTCCATTCGGCTGTTCTCTGCATGTAAGTGTGTAAAGCTCTCACGGGGCAGAGAGCCTTCAACCTTTCCTGTTCCTGAGTAAGGACAGGAGCAAGTGGGAAGGAGGAGAGATCAAAGTCTAGACTCTTGTGGTTCAAAGTCAAGACCTTGGGAGTGTATGCGGGGTTAGGCCTTAGTGTGACCCTTGACCCGTCAGGGGCGAATCTAGTACACATTGGATGTACAGACAATGCATGGAGGTCACCCATGTGTTTTGCAGAGCAAAGTGCCAGGAGTAGAGCGGTTTTATAAGATAATAAATCTGTCTTAATCTCGCTCAGTGGCTCGAATGGGGGGTCACAGAGAGCCCCCAGGACCAGGCCAAGATCCCAACCAGGGGTCAGGATCCTGCTGGGTGGTCTAGTCCGAAGTACACCTTGCATTCAACACCATCATCCCCCAACAGCTCATCCATAAACTAGACAGTCTGGGGCTGAACACCTCAATGTGTAACTGGCTGCTAGACTTCCTGACCGGGAGACCACAGACAGTACGGATCGGGAGTAACACATCTAGCACCATCACATTGAACACAGGGGCCCCACAAGGATGTGTGCTGAGCCCCCTTCTATTCACCCTGCTAACACATGACTGCACACCATCGTACAGCTCCAACCACTTCATCAAGTTTGCGGACGACACAACAGTGGTAGGTCTCATCAGCAACAACGATGAGACGGACTACAGGAACGAGGTGAGCCGCTTGGCCTTGTGGTGCGGACACAACAATCTCACTCTCAACGTGGAGAAGACAAAGGAGATTGTTGTGGACTTCAGGAAGAGGGATGCACAACATGCCCCTCTGACCATCAACAGCACCGCAGTGGAGAGAGTGGACAGCACCAAGTTCCTGGGAGTGCACGTCTCAAAGGACCTGTCCTGGAGCAGGAACACTGCAGCACTGGCCAAGAAGGCTCACCAGCGCCTCTACTTTCTCCGCAAGCTGAAAAGGGCTGGAGCTTCAACCTCCATCATGTGCACCTTCTACAGGGGAGCCATAGAAAGTGTCCTGACAAGCTGCATCACGGTGTGGTTTGGTGCATGCACTGCATCCTGCCGCAAGAGCCTCCAGCGCATCGTGAAAGCAGCTGAGAAGATCGTCGGCACCTCCTTGCCCTCACTGCAGGACTTACACAGCAAACGCCTCACTCGGAAAGCCCACTGCATGGCAGGTGATCCCACACACCCACTACACAGCCGCTTTAGACTGCTGCCATCAGGGAGGAGACTGAGGAGTCTCCAGGCTCGAACCAGCAGACTGAGAGACAGCTCTGTTCATCAGGCAGTCAGAATGCTAAACACTCTGCCTGCTCTGCCTCCCCTCCCATTTGAACTGCCTTAACACAAAAAACTTTCTCACACATTACCACTCAACACAAAGTTTTTAACACTGGACTCTGTGTCATCAAACGGGTTATTCACTAAACTCTCGGTCATGTGCTCATTCAGTTTGCACTACTTCTCATATTTGCACTAATGTTTGTATTACATTACTGCCTATAGTCATACTACTGTTTACATTCACTGTTTACATTTATTAATACTGTTTACATTTATTACTACTGCTTTACATTTATTATTACTGTTTACATTTACACTACTTTTATCTACACTACTGCAGATACATATACAGCATTCTCTGACTAGCCTTATCTAAGGATGCCAAATGTGCCTTATGTGCCTTACTTCATATGCCACTTTGCCTATATACCAACATCAACTACCTCATACATATACTGTGTACATTAACTTATATGCTGCTGTGCCACTCTTTGCAAATGTCAACGCTAGAAACTTCAGTTTATTTTATAGATATACGTTTTATACTTTTTATACTACTATGCAAAAACTCAGGACAGTATTACACTTTTATTATTTCATTTTATGCTTATGTTCATTGGGTGTTTGGTGTTTTAGGGGTGTTTGGTGTTTCAGTGTTGGTGTAAATTTTCATACTTTTATACTATTATGAAAAAACTCAGGACAGTGTTACACTTTTTTACTATTTTATGCTTATGTTATTAAATGTTTTAGTGTTTAGTGTTTAGATGGTTACTGTTGCACCGAGGGACTGAGAGAAACGCAATTTCGGTCCTGTGTATGTCCTGTACATATTGCAGTTCTGACAATAAAGTTGACTTTGACTTTGACTTTGACCTTTCATAAATCTTATTATGATTGGATGTGCTCCAGGTGTCCTGTGTCCCCAACCTTCGTGACAGGCTGAAATAGCTGATAGGAAAACTTTAATCGTTGAATAAGAACAAACCTTTTCCAGTAAGTCCTGAAGAAAAGTCAGGAGCTGAGCCAAGTCGCATGCATAAGAAATAATATTTCTTTCTGAGCACCAGGGGCCTCATGTATCAAAAACCTGCGTGGATTTCCTACTGAAAAGTGACGTACGGTGAAATCCAGAAAAGTGTCTACGCACAAAAAGATCCAGATTTATCAAACTGTGCGTACACCTGAATCCACGCACATTCCTTTTGTACATCACAATTGACGTGGAACTGAGCGCACGTGAGACACCTCCCCTGACACGCCTACATTTACATATGTTAAACAGATGCAAATTACTTCCTGCATGTGTGAAGGACATGTTTGTTTGATCCCTGCGCGATCAGAAATGATTTCTAGATTCGGGAAAATAATGAATTCAATATAATATGAGTGAGGACAAACATCCTAAGTAAGAATAGTAATAAAATGTGTTCATCATGCAAAGAACGAGTGATTGTCGGTATTTGTGTGCGCGCGCACCCTGCTGTGGTGCGCGAACCGGCTCATTCATTCATTCTGTGTGGAAATATTAACTTTGCGCACGAGTTTATTACCATTATTACTGTAAACACAGAGGAACTTACTTGGATGTTTGCTAGAACATAGATCTTTGTTTATGTAGATGATGTGAAGAAACGTGTCTGTGCGTCTTGGTGGAGACTTTTCATGACATGATGTTGGAGTCTCCAGACGCAGCGCGCGCCCCGCAGCCCTGTGCGCAGTCTGTCTGTGAAGCTTTTGCTCTCCTACAAGTTATATAAGGTGTACTTTCACGTGTCATTTTGGAGAAATCTACAATAAACGCAGATAATGAAACACCTCCAGCTGCCGTGTCGACACCGGTGAGGGTGCGCGCGCGCTCCAAGCGCGACCACTCAGCCTTTGGAATCGATGAGACCATTGGACATGATCCGGCTTTGTGTGGACTGGACTGCACAGTCCCGATCGACCTGCAGCTCCCTCTGTGGAACAGTTTGACCGCTGCTTCTGTATGCACGCGTGATGCACGGCTCCCCAGAGCGCAGCAGTAGTGCCAAACTGGAAAATTATTATTTCTGAAAACGGCTGATAAGCCATATCCTAGATCGGAAAACTATATCTGTTTCTAAATAAATGCTCTGCGTGTTACACTATTTATTATAACCTCCAGTAAGGCTGAATGAATCCGTTCCTGTTAAATTTATTTTTGGCACAACGTTGCGCGTCCTTTATTTCACTGCGTCATGTGGATGTAATACTTGTTAATCGTGTGTTTGGAGGGAATATTAATCATTTTCACATCTTGAACTGTTAATAATAATAATAATAATAATAATAATAATAATAATGAATTCAATTTATAACGCACTTTTCATTAATGGAAATCTCAAAGTGCTACAAGGTGCAACATATTTGAATGTCAATAAGACAAATAATAAAACAATTAAAATCAACAACAGTATCAACTCAGATCAAAAGTAGAATCATGAGGAGTAAAGTATGCTCGGTTGAAAAGAAAGGTCTTCAAGCCGCTCTTAAAGTCAACCACAGACTGTGGGGCTTCAGTTTCTCTGAAACACCTGTAAGTGTCGCCAAAGGAACAAGAACCACAGAAACGTGCGTACGCCTGCTCGGGAGCTTGCGTGGATATGTACCTGGATGCGCATATATTCACGTTCAGTTCAGTTTTGATACATACGGGCTTTTGCGTGGAAAGTGACGTGCGCAATGTTTTTGTGCGCACGCACGGTTGATACATGAGGCCCCAGGCTTCAAAAATACGCCACTTCTCTGCATATAGAGACTGTGTTGACACAGCACGGGCACTTTGTATGGTTTTTACCACATTTTCCGGCAGGCCTGACGCTATCAACTTGTTCTTTTCTGCCAACAAGCTGAGACTTTTGACAGTCCCTGGCCTAAGTGGCTGGACTGCCCCTTTTGGTGACATAGAGAGCACATAGTGCTTTATAAATAAAATGGTATAGTATGGTATGGCATAGAGGCTGTGAACCCCTGGGAGTCAGCCAAGATGGGAAGAAGGCCTCCTTGCCAGTGTGCCCCCAGGCTACTCTGCTCAGGGGTAATTGAGGGCATGTGTAACCTGTCATCCTTATTAGACAGGATTGGAGCAGAAAGTCTATTTTCCCCCTCCAAGTTTGGGGTCATAGGACTGTGAGACTGCGAGTTTTGTAAACAAGCAGATCTCCTGACTCCAATTCGTTTTCTGGAGTGGTCCAGTTTACTTGGCTTTAATGGAGCGTCTGCACCAGATAAACAGACCGGGGTCTGTGTTTCACCCGTTGGAAGAATTTTGTTTGAAAGCAGACGTGGATCAGCACAGAGAGGGAGGCCACGTGCTGTCTGATTACTGCTTGGACATTGCGTGTCTCTCATTAATATCAAAGGGGCGGCTGCAACGTGAGAACGTGGAGATGTTCCTTTTGGTTTGGCAGATTTCAGATTATTTGGTGATAAAGAGCCCAGTCCCCTTCGAAAAACAGGAAGAGAGATCTGATTCAACTCTGATTTGTTTCCATCCACAGTAGCCTGAACACAATTGCTGCTGTGAAGGTGTGAAGCTTGTAGCTGCCTGAGGGCATCTGATGTAGCCCCCCGTCATTAGATACTGTCGGCATGCCTCCCTGAGGTACGGACATGTCACGTGTTCATCTGGTTAGTGTATTGGCTGCCCCATCGTTCACAATGGAGCGAGCACTTGAGCACGTGACCCTCCTCACCTGTCTCCGTGAGGGGTGTGGGCGGTGCTTGCAGACGCCTCTGAGGCCCTGTTTACACGGACACTGTGTGGGGGAAACGCAACTTTTGGGTATGTTAATTAGGTTGAAAGTTTTGCGTTGACATGGGCGAATTCTGTGGATACGACTCTCTCCCCCCACCCCCCGTACTCATGAATTTACTGTAGTTACCATGCTGGGCCTGTAGATGGCGCTGTGATCTTTGGAACCTTCACTACTGCGCATGCGCCACTGCTGCTTGAGGTAAACAAAGCACACGAGGCAGCCTGTTTTCCTCTCTGGCTAAAAGTTCAGCTACTACAAGTTGTTGTCAACAAGTTAACAAGTTAAAGCTGGAATTTGGATAAGAGTCAACAGATCTGACACCAAGTGGACCGCTTCATCTGCACACCAGTTGCTGATTGGACCGGAACCGCGTCAACATGTCTGACTTTAGTCCGTGAGAATCAGCTGATTTACAGCAGCGCTACAAGGTAAACCATGTTCTTAATAATGTGTCCTGGTGTTTAGTTCGATCACAGAACAACCAACTGAGGTTTTATTTTTATTTTTTTCCTGCGAGGTCGAAGCTGTTCCACGAAGCGAACCGGTTCGGATCTGGGTCCAGTTTCCACCAGGATGAAAACAACAGAGTCCAGTTCATTAAAGTTCGGTTAACGTGTTTTTAAAAGTGTTCAATTTAATTCTCAGTGTTTGTGACATGAGTTTGTGGTGTTGAATAAATAAATAAATTAAAAATCAACCTGGTGTCTTCATTTTCAACATGCAGCATGTTAGGCATGACGTAACGAGTCCAGATAGCTTCATTTAGCTCAGATAAATGTAAATATCTCCCACGCTAACATAAATACTGTTTATTATTGTTAAACTGTTAATATATAGCACATTTAGTATGTTATAGTGCAGCGTGACACGTGAAATGTCCGACTGCCTCGTTAACAGACAACTGGATCCAGGCAGCTGGCTCTCTTCCAACACAGATGCAGGTAAGGTGTAGAATAATTAAATATGAGAATCAAAATATATTCCATCAGCTATAGTTCAGAAAGTGGTGCGTGTGTCCACTGTCCAGTCCACCGCCATTGTTAAAATGCCGGCTGTCTGCGCGTGCGTGCTACGTGCATGTGTTCAAACAAAAGCTCCACGGGAGATGTTTACATTATCAACGGGGGGTCTGCGAAAAAGTTCCACCTTGAGAGCAGGGTCAGAAAAGTATCGTTGAACAGGTGAGTGGAATCATTGCTGATTGCTGGGAGGCGTGGCATGGAGTGCAGGCTTGAGCTGGAGGATGGGTGATAGGCATTACAAAGCAGGCGAAGATAAACTATGACAAAAGGGGCTGAAAACAATAACAGGAGGGAGTGAGTGTGAAGGCAGGGCCAATGGGAGGTGGGGCAGCGGGGCAGCTGATCATGACATAGCCCCCCCCTTTAAGGTCCGGCATCCTGACGGACCACTAGGAAAAATAAAATAAATAAATTCTAGCAAGAACAGGGTGGGTGGAGGGGGTCTTTGAGGAGGGCCTGAAACAAATTGACAACCAGAAAGGCTGTCCAGAGTCGTTCCAGTTCTCCGGTGGGCGACTATGAGGTCCTCCGGCAAGTCGCAATGCAAAGGACGAAAGGCCGGGTGACCCTCCAATACATAGCAATGGGGCCAGATCAGCAGCAGGTAATGCAGGTGTGGAGGTTTGTGGAGCCTCCTCTGCAGCAGCCGACGTGGAGAGCTGTGGGGCCTCTGCAGCAGCAGCCGACGTGGAGAGCTGTGGGGCCTCTGCAGCAGCAGCCGACGTGGAGAGCTGTGGGGCCTCTGCAGCAGCAGCCGACGTGGAGAGCTGTGGGGCCTCTGCAGCAGGCGATGGGGTCAAAGCTGCAGCAGGCATGGTGGTCAGAGCTGCAGCAGGCATGGTGGTCAGAGCTGCAGCAGGCGATGGTGGTCAGAGCTGCAGCAGGCGATGGGGTCAGAGCTGCAGCAGGCGATGGGGTCAGAGCTGCAGCAGGCGATGGGGTCAGAGCTGCAGCAGGCGATGGGGTCAGAGCTGCAGCAGGCGATGGGGTCAGAGCTGCAGCAGGCGATGGAGTCAGAGCTGCAGCAGGCGATGGAGTCAGAGCTGCAGCAGGCGATGGAGTCAGAGCTGCAGCAGGCGATGGAGTCAGAGCTGCAGCAGGCGATGGAGTCAGAGCTGCAGCAGGCGATGGAGTCAGAGCTGCAGCAGGCGATGGAGTCAGAGCTGCAGCAGGCGATGGAGTCAGAGCTGCAGCAGGCGATGGAGTCAGAGCTGCAGCAGGCGATGGAGTCAGAGCTGCAGCAGGCGATGGAGTCAGAGCTGCAGCAGGCGATGGAGTCAGGGCTGCAGCAGGCGATGGAGTCAGGGCTGCAGCAGGCGATGGAGTCAGGGCTGCAGCAGGCGATGGAGTCAGGGCTGCAGCAGGCGTGAAAATCATGGAGTTTGCAGCTGAGGCTGGACCTGCTTCAGGCAAGGAGCGAGGAAAAGTCTCTGGGGTGGGTATAGAAAACTTGGCCCAGAGCATGGTTTTTACTAGCTGCATCTGAAGGTCCAGCTTAGTCAAGGAGCCCTCAAGCCCAGAAAGCCACTCCTGTTCTGACTTTGAATCCATTTTGGCTGAATTATTCTGTCACGAATGGGTTTTTGGATTCAAAGATAGCCAGAGACAGGAGTGCAAAAAACAAAAACAGTTTTTATTAATTTACTGCTGGTAGCTGGAGAGATGGGTCAGGGTCCAGGTGGGAGTCCACTCTTCTAAAACAGTCAGGGTCGTTACCGTGGTCAGAGAGGCAGACAATATCCAAAGAGGGGCAGGCAAGGCAAAGAATCCGTAGTGCAGGCGTGAGGTCAAAACTAGGCAAGGTAATCCAGTCTGTGGCATGAAACAGGAAACTATGATGGCTTCAAAATCAGGGACCATGAGAGGTGTAATAATTCAGCCCTGGTGGAGAGTGAGAATGCAGCTTTTAAAGGGTGCAGAGCAGGTGAACTAGCTGGCTGAACAGGTGAGTGGAATCATTGCTGATTGCTGGGAGGCGTGGCATGGAGTGCAGGCTTGAGCTGGAGGATGGGTGATAGGCATTACAAAGCAGGCGGAAGATAAACTATGACAAAAGGGGCTGAAAACAATAACAGGAGGGAGTGAGTGTGAAGGCAGGGCCAATGGGAGGTGGGTCAGCAATCAATCAATCAATCAATCAATCAATCAATCACCTTTATTTAACCAGGTAGAGCCCGTTGAGATCGAGATCTCTTTTACAAGGGTGACCTGGTCAAGTGGTCAGCAGCACACGTCACATTGGCAATAGGCATTTGCACTTATCAAAAGAAAATAAAGAAAACTACAATCACAGTAAACAGATGTTGACAGTTCAAAACCAACAGGATATGACAGATTTCTATATACATTATATACAAAACAAGCAGACAGACCTCGGTTGGGTAAATAAAGTTAAAAAAATCAACAATGACATGTATATTGGATAAGTAATGGTTAGAAACATCTGCAATGGTCAAGTTTCTTGATGACATTTTCTACTACGGTTGACATAAAGGATCCAGGAGAGATGAATGTTGATAGTTTCAGATCTTTCTGTAAGTTGTTCCAGGCTGAGGGGACGGCGAAGCTGAATGCTCTTTTTCCTAGTTCAGTTCTGACAGGAGGAACTGACAGGAGGACTAAATCGTTAGAGCGCAGGGAGTAATGACTGTGTGATGTTTGTATTAAGGAGGTGAGGTATGACGGGACTAGGTTTAGGAGGGTCTTGTAGATGAAGGATATCCAGTGAGTGTATCTGCGAGTGCTGAGAGATGACCAGCCAGATTTTACGTAAAGCTCACAGTGATGAGTGCGATAACTGGAGTCAGTAATGAACCGAAGGGCACCGTGGTAAATGGAGTCTAAGGACTGTAGGTATTTTGATGCAGCACTCATGTACAGCACGTCACCATAATCTAGTATTGGCATGAATGTTGCAGCTACTAATGCTCTCCTGGCTTTGCATGAGAAGCAGGATTTGTTTCTGAAGAAGAAACCTAGCTTCAGTTTGAGTTTAGTGGCCATTTTGGAGATGTGGGGCCGCTGATCATGACAGGTTTGCTGAGGAGGCCCGGTGTTTGGTCGCCTGGCGGGGAACAAACCTATTTTTGCTCCATGCGTGCTCGGTGCGAGGTTGGCCCGGCGGGGGTCTCTGCCGAGGCACTTCCTCGTATGCTGGCCGCTTCTGCGGTGGGGCACGCGTTGCCGAGTGGTGCCGAGACTGCGCAGGTCTGCTTCCAGCAGACTCCCTTGGGGGCGAAGCTTCTCCGGGGAATGCCCACCCGGAGAGCTTCCGCCTGTCTGCGTCTTTGGTCCAGCTTGGTCTGAATTCGCTCCAAAGCTTTACCAAATAATCCCGTCGGCTCTATCGAGTGGTGGAGAAAAGGCACCTTTTGTCCCTCAGGGAGATCCGTTAAAGTCATCCACAGGTGGCGAATCGATGACCACTTCCGCCATGCCCCTGCCTTGTGCAACAGCAGCTGTCCCCATCATACGGAGCACAAAGTCTGTTGCTCTGCGGGCTTCGTCCAGCAAGTCGGCGGCCGCCTGCTTGTCCGTTGTTACCTGCAGCTGCTGCAGCTTTTCCGCTAGGTAAGCCTGCATCAACGCGGACGCGTTCATGGCGCGCGCCGCGAGTCCCTGAGCTCTGTAGCACTTCTCGAGTAGAGACGCTGAAGCTCGACAAGCCTTGCTGGGGAGAGTTGGTTTTGTTCCGGATGACTTAGGAGCCAGGTGAGACGCTAGTGTGTCCTCAATCTGAGGCACGTTAGCTATTCCCACCTCATCCATCCCATCGACGTCGAGAAACTGTGAGAAAGGAAGGAGCATGGGGGCTCTCGGTTGAGCCCAGGTGCGAGTTAGTTCTGTGAGAAAGTCCGGGAACACGGGCATCCTTTGCCTCGTGGCGGCCTGCTGCTTGGAGTAAAAATAGTTTCCTGCCAGCCTCGTGACCTGTTGGCGAGGCGGAGGTTCGGGCCATGGGATGTGCAACGCGTCCGTTGCTCTGTGGCACAAGTCGAACAGAGCAGGGATGGAAAAGTCAGTTTCTGGGAGCACAGGTACCGGGGTCTGGGAGAGATCTTCACCCTGATCCTCCAGTTCCACGTCTGCTTCCTCCGCTGAAAATTCGCCCGAGGCTGAAATCGAGATCTCGTCCTCGTTCATCATGCCTCGGGTGTCGAACTCGACTGTTAGGTCCACCATAGGAGCCAGCACGTCAGGGCTGTCGCCCCATTCGACTCGTGTGCTGTCATGTAGAGCCATGTTCTCGAGCTCCGGCGTGGGAGTGAGGGGCTCCGTGGTGTCCGCGTCCGCTGGTGTTGCTGAGTTGCCCATGGCTTTGGCGACGAGGTCAACCCGATGCCGTAGCACCGAATCCAGCATGAGGCTGCAGTGTGGGCAAAAGTCTGGCGTATCCAGTGCTGTTTTTGCGTGAAGCATTCCCAGGCAGACTGGACAGGCCTCATGGGTGTCCATCGCCGCGAGGGAGAAACCGCATCCACTGGGACAGGCGCGCAAAGTTGGGCTCGCCGTCCCGCTGGTTTTACTTGGAAGTCTCGCCTTTCGCTTTCCTTTCTCTGGAGGCATGTCCGAGATAAGGCGAACGAGTCCTTCCAGAATCTTTTTTCTTTTTCCTTGAATTGTCTCCTCCGTCGCGTCGCTTTCGCTGGCTAGCTCGCTAGGAGTTAGCGAAATAGCTTTTTTCTTGTGGCGTAGTTAGCGCCGTCGAGCGAAGCAATCTGTAGAGAGAGGAGAAGAAAATACTTTGGGGTTAAGAGAAATGTGCCGGACTAGCTTTCGCTAGTCCAGCAATACGCAGGAATAATTCTCTGTGCGCTCTGTGCAGGAGCAAGCTCACCTCAAGTTGAGCGATGAAGCAACAGAGAAGTCCCACGAAGAGGTAGTTCAGGTTTAGCGAGGTGAAGGGCAAAAAAGAGAAAGATGGAGGGGCGTCAGCCGCTTAAGTACACAGGGGGCAGGGCCCCTGGCGCGGCGGTGATGCCCTAGCCGTAAAGGCGTGAGTATATTCCTTCAGGTAATCGCGCGGGGGCGCAATTCCCATAGCAAGTAGGTTGCACCGAGAGACCAGACTGAAAGGGAACATCAGAGGTGGTGATCCATGAATTTCTCAAGGCCTCTTTGAAAAGACATATTCTGCAGTTTGTTGCATCAAAAAGCAGCACTTTGATCTGCACCAAAATGAACCCTGAGTGAAAGCTCATAAAGTGACCGAAACAATTTCACTTGGTAGATTAAACATATCTACAGAGACTAAACTTGTTTTTATTTGATCTTTGATTTTTTTTGCACTTTGTAGCACTTTGAGATTTTTGTTAATGAAAAGTGCGTTATATTATTATTATTAAACAAGCTGTGTTGATGTGGACATCCCTTTTAGACACATGTCTTCTTTCAGAATCTTCATGGGTTACTGACCCTTGCTCTGTCTGTCTCTTCTTGTTGTGGGAGCTGCTAATCCTCTCAGAGAAGGTGTCTTTGTAACAGAATCTGATGAGAGAGGGTTTTATGGCAGGCTGCATGTCACATTAAGGATTTATTTCAGTGAAATGGGGCACATGGAGAGGGGTGGGGTGCTCAAAAATGCTCTGGTTGGCTGCCAACCATCTTGTGTCTCATGTCTGAAGGGGAACTGCTTCCTCAGACGGCTGAGACGAGCCGGTCTGAGAAGCCCAGTCCTCACCTCGTTCTACAGGTGTGCAGTGGAGAGCGTCCTGTGCTCCAGCATCAACGTGTGGCATGGAGGCTGCACAGTTGCAGAGAGAAAAGCTCTGCAGAGAGTGGTGAAGGCTGCACAGAAGTCTGTGGGAGTCAGTCTCCCCACCATCACAGACATTTACACCTCCAGATGCAGAAAAAGAGCCACCTGCATCATGAAAGACCTCACTCACCCAGCACACTCACTCTTTGCACCACTCCCCTCGGGACGGAGGTTGAGGAGCATCAAATGTAGAACCACTAGACTGAGAAACAGCTTCTACCCTGAGGCTGTCAGACTCATGAATAAATAAATAATAAGAATAAACACTGCAAAATGTCACATCATACTGATACTGATCTGTTTCTTGTTGCTGCGTTCATCTGTGACCATCTGCTCATGTTCGTGCTGCTGTTTATAATGATGTTTTTCTACTACATTAGGGCTTAGTGTATTACTAGCTGATGTCTCTCTTAGTTAATCCTAGATGTTATTATTGTTTTTCTCTTGCATTTGTTGTTGGATGTAACTGGGACCCTGTGTACATAATCTCGTTTTCAACACATGTACTACATGCGGTGCAAATGACAATAAATTCTCTCTGACTCTGACTCTGACTCTGAACGTACATCCCCCTTGTTGCTTAGTCATGCCACCCTGTAGTGACTGAGAGACATCTGACCTTTTACTGCAGCGCTGCTGATTGTTTTAATTTAAATCTTTTTAGGAATGTCTCATTAATTTGATCTCTCACAGCCGGTGATAACATTGTTCTAAAATATTTGGATCTAGCCGGAGCTCTGCAAATAAACCTGACCACTGAGTTTTTCTTTTCTGTCATTGGTTATTTTCACCCCCATTAAATTTTCCCCAGATTATTTAATCGTTGAAAAGGACGGGATAATTACAGTGGCATGGATTTTGTTGCTAAATAATCACAGTCATGAGGAGACTGGAAGTCATCAGGAGGAGATTTGCTGTAGCGATCTGTTACTACTGTTGGCGAGATTTCTGTAGGCTCACAAAAAGAACTACCGGTAAATGCTGTTGCAAAATAAAAAAAAGACACATAGATGGATTTTACAGGGGTTGCTGAACCGCTGAAACCTGCTGTTAAATGTTTCCATAATGTATATAAGACGGCAAAAAAAAAAACTAGATAAAAAAACTGATTGTTTAATATTTTTCTGTTTGTCTATT
This sequence comes from Garcialebias charrua, assembly GCA_038048925.1. NCBI lineage: Eukaryota > Metazoa > Chordata > Actinopteri > Cyprinodontiformes > Rivulidae > Garcialebias > Garcialebias charrua. The sequence goes on along the minus strand of JBBPBX010007209.1, from coordinate 38,773 downwards.
GGAGATAAGTGATATAGAAGGATGGTTTTTATTTTAAATTTTTTGTGTGCTGAGACGTTTCGCCTTCCATCCAGAAGGATTCATCGGTCTGAGGTTTTTTCCACTTTGGAGTTGGCAGTTGAGAGATAATTAGTTTTGTTTGGTGTTTCCTCAGACTGATGAAGCCTTCTGGATGGAAGGCGAAACGTCTCAGCACAAAAAAAAAAAAAGAAACTTTCCAGATGCTGAAAATTGTTGGATTTTATACCTGGATTATTGAGCATGGACATTGATACAGACAGATGTTTAGAACTGATTTTAATTCTTTCAGATGGGAATTAAAAATATATATATTAGCTTCTTAAAGGTAGGGTCTGCGATATTTGAACACTCTGGGACTCTCTGGGACTTAGAAATATTTTCAGCGCAGAAAAGCATTCTGCTCCCTCCCCTCAGAGCCATATATGGCACAGTCCGTGCTTCTGGTGAACTTGGGATCTGCTCCGCCCCCTGCTTCTGTCTGCTCAGAGCCGCTGCGATATTCTGTGTTTATGGTAATGAAACCTTCTAATAAAATAAAATAAAACCATGGAGCGCTAGTCCTACATCACAAAATCCAGCAGAAATCATCAGAGGTTCACGAAGCAACGTTTGGACATGATTTAATTCGCTCGTGACTTCCTCATGTCGCTGCGCTGGTCTGGAATGTCTGGAATGCTCCACCTCCTCCTGTCTCTGCGCTCCGAAGTTCTGTGTTTATATGATAATATAACTGTTTATAAAACCACGAATCACTCATCCAACAACAGAAAATCCAGCAGAAAACAACAGAGGTTCACGAAGCAACGTTTGGACATGATTAATTCGCTCGTGACTTCCTCTTTCTGTCAGCGCTGGTCGGAATGTCTGGAATGGAATGCTCCGCCTCCTCTACATGTCCGCTCGGAGCGCTGCAAAGTTCTGTGATTATATGATAATAAAACCTTTTAATAATATTATAAAACCATGGAGCAGTTGTACAACAACAGAAAATCCAGCAGAAATCAGCAGAGGTTCACGAAGCAACGTTTGGACATGATTAATTCGCTCGTGACTTCCTCATGTCCGTCAGCGTTTCTCATTCCTGTCAGTGAAGGATGAAGCGATCACTTGACTTTTGCAAAAAAACAAAATAAAAGTCCAGCTCTGTGATGAAGAAGGGATATTTAATAAATTTGTGTCACATACAAAACAGTCCTGCATCGCTTTGCAATCCTTTGAATGAGAACGAGCTGCGGCTGGGACAGGTGGGGGCGTGGGTTGGGGCGTGACAAACAACTCTGTTTTTATTGGCTGTCAGTGTCCTGGTCACTCTTGTGTTTTCAGTGTTTTTATAAATGCTGATAGAGAAGCAAGGGGACTATAGTTTTTTTCAGAGATTACTTTGTCTAACATCAGTTTGTCAGTAGATAGTGACTGAGTGAAGAAATATGTTAAAAATATATTGTTTGAAAAGTTACAGACTACATTACAATCTTACACACCCTAGCTTTAATGTGATTGAAGCAAGACGGTTAGTCATCCTGTTGCCACATTCAGAGTCAGAGAGTCAGAGAATCTTTATTGTCATTTGCACCGCATGTGTACCACTGTTGCATCATATTTTGTGACACTGAGTAAAAGTCAAGTCAGTCACTCGAAATGTTTTCTGACATGTGAGTTTAATGTAAAACTGACCATAAAACATATTTGTGCAAGCTGTTGCTGTCAGTTCTGACACAGCGTGGATGCTGTGGACATGGAGTTAGCATATTTCTTTAAGCTTGCCAAAAAAAAAAAAAACCTGCTTCTATACTCCACGCCAAGTGGCAAATTCCTCTTACATTGGTTAGTGTGAACAGAGACTAGTCAAAGTCCTTCTTAAGACGCGTTAACGGGTTGATGATGAGTCTTTGATAGAATAAGGTCAGTGTTTGAAACCGCAGGTGTTTAAGTCTCATGAAAGCAGCCAGGTGTTTTCACCTCACTCACACATTTGTTCTGTCTCTTCTCTCCCACCACATGTGCACATGATGCAGTGATGTGCAGCTATGGAGTGTGCTTCAATGGGGGCCGCTGTCGGGAAGGATCGGCCCAGCTTTGTGATTGTCCTGCAGGGTTTACCGGGCCCAGCTGCCAGTATGGTATGTAGAAACATCTGTACTGTTATATGTTCAGAATGAGCTTTTCCTCCTTCTTAGACTTTTAATAAAATGCTTAATCAACTTTTTTTATATAGTCAGCAATTTGATTTAAACCAACACAGAAAATGTCTACATTACTGTAAATGTATGGATTCAATGTTAACACTCCTTTCAAGCATTTTTTTTTATATTAAACTCCATAAGTTAAGGACTTATAAAGAATAAAACTGAATGTTCCCCTTAAAAAAATCATTTTGAGTTTTTACTCAAGCAGTTCTGATCCATTGTGATCACTGAACTGAACTCTGTTTAGGTGTTAACAGGAATCACATCAGCAGTTAGCATACCCGCCAGAAGCCCAATTATTTTATCAGCAACTCCATTGTTGAAGTTGTGCTGTTGAAGTAAAACAGTGAAAGACTGTTGTTCTTTCAGATAATGCACACGACAGGAAATTCCTTGTAGTGTCAAGTTTGTACCAGAACTACCCAAATTGCCTCCAAAATGTATACCCCTCAGTCCACACGCCAAAACCACTGGATCTTTCATGATGCGTATGAGACTATCAGAAGTTACAGTTTTTCTATGTGCTCACAGTTTTCTGAGCAGCAAACACACTCAGTGAATTTAAAGTGGATTGCTTCCTCATTTATAGACTTTGTTTCTGAAATTTTAAAATCAATTTTGACCAAAAATTAATTTGTTTGAACTTGTCATTTCCAAGGGTGGTTTTCCAGGACTCATGAAATAAAAGATATATCAAAATATTGGTTTATTTTGAAGCTTGACAAACGGTGAACCTCAAATATAGTCTAATGATTCACATTTCATTAGATCCAGAACCGATTTTTAAAAGTTCCAAGTTGTGTTTATTTGTCATATGCAGGTTAACACAAAGTTAACAGTACAATGAAATGCTCAGGATGAGAAGAACCGATTTGATTAGCTACAAAACAAACAAATAAACAAACAAACAAACAAGAAATACTAAAAACATGCAATAGGGCTGCAAAATAAAGTACCACAAAGTGAAAAAGTAATTATACTATTTATACAAGGTCCTAAAGAGAAAATAGTAAACAACAACATGGTATAATATAACAGTGCAAGTAGGATGAATAGGAATGAATAAGTACTTCAAGGTAGCAATATAAGCTAAAATGCACATTATTCACATTGCACATGACCAGGGGTCTGCAACCTGCGGCTCTGGAGCCACATGCAGCTCTTTTGTCCCTCCGCAGCGGCTCTTTCAAGCTTTGACCAAAACTGACATAAAACTGAATTTTATGCTTTAAAAACGACTAATTTAAACAGTTTTCCTGTCATTTCCTTTGCAAATATGTGCATATGTACTAATACACAGAGTAAATTACAAAGTATACTCACTTTAACTTTATACTTTATTACTTCAAAGTAGGATACTCATTTTCTCCACAATAAAACAAATTGCAGAAGTCTGCAATGTTCATTGTTTTGGATTAAAAAAATTGGCAAAATATATGGCAAAATGTATATATATATTTTTTTAAATAAGAATCCAGTCTTCTGTGAAAGACATGCGATGTGGATATGGGCACAAGTGACCCCCTGTAATCCAAAAAGGAAGAAGCGGGTAAAGATAATAGATGGATGGATGAATAGATGGATGGATGGATGGATGGATGGTTTGTCTTAAAATGTAAAAATATCAATAAATGTTAACAATCATCTGATGTTTTTTGTTTTATAATTTCACGCCTACTGGCCAGAAAAGCATCCTCTAACAAATTTAAAGTGGCCAATGGGCCAACAGTTGATTTTGACAATTGTAGCAGGTTTTGCGGCTCTGGACACGTTTAATTTAGTGAATGAAAGGGCAGAAATGGCTCTTTTGACTGTAAAGGTTGCAGACCTCTGCACATGACTAAAATATACAGTACTACACAGGTTGTGTGACAGGTTATTGCACAGGTAGTGAGTAACATTGAGATTGAATTATGATGACAAGGGATGTACACAGATATTGTATCATACATGATACAGTCACATAGTGCAGCAGCAATAAACAATAAACATATTAGCTCTCAAGCTAATAGTCATATTAGTCACAGATGTGGCTTGGTGCAAAGTTATTTCCAGTTGTTCAGTGTCATTTATTGAGAGTTTAGTAATCTGACAGCTTGTGGATAATAACTCTTTGAGTCTTTTCGTGTGTGATGACAGACTCCTGTATCATTTGCCTGAGGGTAGTAGATGGAAGAGTCCTTGTTCTGGATGGGTGTGGTCCTTAATGATGTTGCGTGCTTTACACAGACATCGGCTGTGGTAGATGTCCTGGATGGTTTGGAGACTGCTACCAGTGATGTCTTCTGCTGTTTGCACCACCCTCTGTAGTGCTTTCTGACTGGTGCAGTTCCAGTACCACCATGTGATTGATGCAGCCTGTCAGCAGGCTCTCACTGGTGCACCTATAAAAGTTGGTGAGATGCTGGTGTTCGTTCCAAACTTCTTCAATCTTCTTAGGAAGTAGAGACTTTGTTGGGCTTTCAAAAGAAAGACTCTTGACACAAGACTCTTTCAACCCTTTTTTAACTTTTCGTTTTATTAAATATCTAACTAATATTTTGGATTGTTTTTGATTCTTATAACTGCTGTTTGTTAGATAATTTAAAGCCTATAGTTTTTTTTTCCCACCAAAGACAGCTGTTCGATGTCAGTGCAGACCTCTGTACTGTAATGCCTTCTTTTCTGGATATAAAATTTAACATTATTGTTCTGGACTGTGAGTAATGACAATCAGCAATGGGTACTCAAGGGTTATTCATGGTGGAGAACAGTGTAAGGAGCCTCCACACCTTGTTCTATGTATCTGCTGTGTGTTTTATAGCTCTGTGATGTGTGTGTGTGTGGGGGGTGGGGGTGGGGTGTTCTGACCAGGAACAACATGTGTTGATGGAAGTTTCACAATGGCAGGAATACACTCAAAGCTGTTGACTTTGGAGGCCCTATACAAGAAACCCCCGATTTACGAACGAGTTAGGGACCTAAGAACGGTTCGCAGCTCGATTCTGCCGTAGCTAGGGGGTGAAAATAAAATAATAATAAAATAGCGTCCAGTTCTAGGTCGTGGAAATACCGCTAACGGAGCGCGCGCACACATTTAAGCATGTACAGTAGTGTACTGTAATGTTAAACATTGCTATTCACATTTACAGAATAAATAAAAATATAATTTCTTACTTTGAGATGGTCAAAAGCCGACATCTTAGGTTGCCATGCGTTGATTGTTGTCGGGCCGAGCAGCGCGGCGGCCGGCCAGTGAACCACCGCAGCTGCTCCAGACCTGTGTTAGCTAGCTGGCTAGCTTCTGCTAGCCAAGCCATGAGCTGGTGTTGGAGCGGCGGCGCGATCAATCTGCAGCTGCTGCTCCAGCCGAGACGTCCACAGAGCTCACAGAGCGATTCCAGCTAGTAATTAATCCATATGATGCGATCCTGGTCACCAGTGTTTAAAGGCCGGCTCCCGTGTTAGCTCCCGTGTTAGCTTCTGGAGCTAGCCAGGCCAGAGCCTGGCCGGAGGTGTTCGCGAGGCGGCCTGGCACGATCGGCGATAAATCCGCTGCTGCCTGAGACATCCACAAAGTTCACAGAGACGTTTCCAGCTAGTAATTAATCCATATGAGGCCATCCTGGTCACCAGTGTTCAAAGACCGGCTCCCGGCAGCTAACCTAAAATGGCGTCCGGTGTTCTACATTAATTTGTGACCGGAGACCCCCGTGACTGAACCTAAAATGGCGTCCGGTGTTCTACATTAATTTGTGACCGTGTAAACTGAAGACCTACTTCCTGCTGCCCAAGATTGCTCAAAAATGATCAGAAATGATCATTTTTATCATAATTATTATTTATAAAGCCTTTAAAACAACCACATCTGCAACAAAGTGATGTACACATGAAATTAAGAACATTTAAACACAAAAAAAAAAATTTTTTTTTTTTTTTTAATACAGTAATTTCATATTTTTATTAAATATGATACGTTCGTAGGTCCCGTTGTTCGTAGGTCAATGGAGTCGTATTTAGGGGGTTTCCTGTATGTGCAAAATAATATTCATGTCAGTTGAAAGAGGCATGTGAAGTGTGCAGTGTGAAATAGCCCAATGAAGAAAGAGCTGTAAAATTTTCTCAATAAATTTTATTTATTTATTTTATTTATAAAAATGTGTTCATTTTTAAAATACAGTGCAAAACAAGCCCATAAATGCTAACATACAAAATATAACAATGAAAGGTAACAGAAAGAAGAAGAAAAAAATCTTATTATATCTGCCCCTTTTTTCAAACAATCAGTTCAATCAAAAATAATCTTCCATTAACAGAACAAAATGAATAACTTTCTAATTTTCTAACTCTAATACAATACACATTAAACTACTTCATATAAATATTTTTTAACAATTCAGTTTTGATAATTTTCTTAAATGTACACATTGACTTGGCATTTTTAACATCACTCTCCAAACCATTCCATAATCCAATTCCCTGGATTGAGGTGGACCGTCCCTTCAAACTAGTTTGGTATTTTGGTTTTACAAATACTGTATGTCTGTTCCCTTAAAGCGAGACTAAACCCAGGTTGAGACGGTAACTCCTCCTTCCAAAATCTCCCTGAAAATGGGCGTGTCGAGAGACAAGGAGGGGTGGAGGTAGAGTTGTGCTTTTGTTCACGCCTCCACCTGCAACAACCTAAAACAAATTAAACCTCTAGCCAACAACATACACCAAGCAACAACAAAGAATAAACATGTAGATGTATTTATCTATTCCACCCATTCCATCCAAAACCAAAGGCCTAAAAATGAAAATGAAAATAAAAATAAAACCGCTTGTCAGGAGTGAAATGCAGCACTTCCATATAAGGTATGCACTTCTCATCTCTGCAGGGGATTGGCTCTGCTTGAACCACCTGTGTGACATCACACATGAGCAGACATGTCACACATGAGCGTTTGCACAAATAAGAAAATTAAGGTGTAATCCACCAGTTCAACCCATAGAACTACCGTAAACACATTTTTAGACCAAATATTGCCAAATATTGCCAATTTACACAGATATGCACAATTATGTGAGAATAAACACAGCCATAGTGCTAGATAACATTTTAAACACATTCTAGGGAGTTTATCAGCTAAAAAAAGTTAATTTTGGGTTTAGTCGCACTTTAAGATTATAACAACTTTGTCTTTTAACAAAATGTGTTTGGATATTTTAAGGTAATGCGTTATTCTGAGCCCTATACTGTACATAACTGATAAAATATTATAATCTACCAAATCATGGAATTTCAATAACTTCAGTTGATAAAATAATGTGCTTGATGGATGACAGTAAATAAATGACTATTAAATGAGTGTCAGCTTTGATAAATTTCTCAATCATTGTGAGGATCTCTTTAGTGGCCACGCACATACCAGTATGGAGTAGCTGTCATGTTACGGAGCTCTGTGGTTGAAGTTGTATTTATGTTAGCGCTCTGATCACAAGCTGACAATGACTTGGATTTATGACAGTAATTTACTGAACTGTCACTTCCACCCTTCTTCTTGTATTGTGGGTGATGCAGAGTTTCACGTCACACAGATTCACTCATCGTTTAATCCCCTCAGGCACTCGCAGCAACATTCCCCCCTCGGTCACATGTGGCGGTGTTCCCTCGCAGCTGCTCTGATGTGGTTTGTCCATGTTTGTGTGTAGCAGCTGGACTGTGTTTATGTCATTCAAAGGGGCCAATTACTCTCCTACTCAGAAAAGTTGTCTGAAGCCCTCATCTGTTTTTGCTTTTTTAGCAACATTGCGCCACAGAGATGTGTAAGACAATAATTACTATTTATGCGTCGTGCCTTACCTTTGTGGTGATGTAAGAACTTTTGCCTGGAGACCATTCTTATCTTTCATTAACAGTAAATCATGTGCAGCTGATTGAAGGCCATCCTTTTCAGTCACGGGGTCCTACATGAACATACCATTATCTGAATTTATAATAACTTCCAGTATTTTCCAAAGGAGCACTTCATTTTAAATATGGTATATAGTCCTGAATGAAAAGTTTAAATAAGTTATATTTGGAGTTTAAACCTGTTTTGAAACTAACATAAGTTTAATATTTTAGTTGTCTGATGAAACATCAATATACTGTATATATAAACACTGTCAAATAGGAGATAATTGCTTTCAATTATTCAGGTTTATTCACAAAAAGAATTGCATTATTACAGCTATTTGTTGTAAAAATATCTACAGTATTAATTTTAGGCTTCAAATGAAGTTGAACAATCTACAATGAAGGCCCGTTGAACCATCAGACTGGAAAAACCTCGTTTGAGCTGGACGGTTCCACATTTGGCGTTCATTATCTGCAAATGATTCTCTAGAAAATTTTCCAAAATTAACTTTTAATTTAGTAATTATTGTAGTTAAAGCTGAACTTTTGAAAATTTGGTTCAATACATGCAAGGAGCTGTATTTTATTTTAAAAAAATTACCCATCCTTTAATTTGTTTTTGCACACTCTCAAAATAAGAGTAATAATTAATTTTCACCTTATGACCACATCTATTGAAAGACTGTTGTTTAAACATATTTTAAAAGTTCAACTTGGTTGTTATTTTGATAATGCACAGCTTTTAAGACCGTGGCAGGCAACCATCTGAATCTGATGTTTTGTCTGTTTTTGTGTTGAAGTCCCTTTTAACATTCTTGCCTGTATCCAACAGGATTTAGTGACTTGGTGTGTGATATGTTTGGGATCCTGCCTGTCATCAGTGCACAAGTGCTATCCTCTGCGTTCAGCACCTTCTCAAGCTTTCCATTCTCAGGCAGGACAGACGTCTTTATAAACGCTGACATCTGGGCTCAGCAGCAGGCACATAAAGACAGTGGATGAAACTTTCTGTAAAAGAAAAACAAGAATTAACCTACCGGTACGTGAAAATGTAAATTTAACAGATTAAGTAACAAGATCCAAATACATTTTTAAAAGCAGATCAATCAAAGTTAAATGTGTGAGCACAGATGGAGCTTTTCAAATGAGAATATCTTTGCACAAATACATTCCCACATTTTGTTTAGATTATACTGTTTTCAGTTGATTTCTAAATGGGAACTACTGCATTGACAGAACTATGTCTATGTCAATGTAGTTGCATTTCATTTTGGACTTCTGAACTATTTTTACGTCGCCAACCAGGGGCGATTCTAGAATGTGACCTTTAGGGGCGCTTAGCCCCCAGTGCTGACAATGGCTATGTTTACATGTGAGAAATCATTTGACCGGATTGAAATGTTTTCAGATTAAATAATTCAAATGTATCGTTTACATGGGCACAATCCGTTCACGACAAGTGTTTACATGCAGCGGGCTTTGTTCTGAACAGAAGTACTGACATGCACAGTGTGGTAAACTTATAAAAAAACACTGAAGAAGAAGCTCTACTTCTGGTTTACTTCTGGGATGAACGTAAAAAACCTGAGCACCCAAAACGGACCCGCGACAGGTTTTTATGATGGTGGAGACGTTACTGCACTCCCTGATTGAGCTACAGGTAATACCGACCAGTTTTGCTTCTCCGACACATTAGCCAAGCAGAAATGACATAGGTTGTGGGGCTCTGGGGATCCTCCCACAGAAAAATTTGAGTAAAGTAGATGCCCTTTCCTGCCTTCTGGAGTATTTTTAATTGATTTTAAAACATCTACGTTTACCTACACGTAAAAACTTCATCCATCCATCCATCCATCCATCCATCCATCCATTATCTTTTACCCACTCCTTCCATTTTTTTGGGTGGGGGTGGGGGGTCAAGTGGGTCGCTGATGCCCATATCCAGCAATCACAAGCTATGTTTCCATCCAATTTAAATTCGATTTTTGAGCGAATTTTAGAAAATTTCGCTAAAATGTAAATTAAAATTATGAGGATCAGAAGTGTTTCCATTAACTGGCTTGAAGCGCATCTGCAATGCCACGCAAAGCGTCTCTACGTCAGACGTCAGCGTCATTACGTCACACGTCAGCGCCATACGTCAGACGTCAGCGTTACGCACTTCCACAGTAAACAGGAAGTAGCGTTTGAAAACAGACATCTCGGCAAAATGGAGAGAATATTTCAGGTATGTGTTGCTATCGGGCAAGTTGTATTTATTCTGTCATGCCAACTAGTTTTAGCGATGTTACATGTTGTCCGGAGCGGAAACAGCTGATCAGTCACGTGACGTGAATGTTCGCTGCGGCAGAACTGAGTCGGCTAATCTGTTTCCATCTGTCGTTTAGCCGACTCAGCTCTGAATCGACTCCCCAAAAACTACCTCAAGCGAGCGTATAAACTTTAGAGCGACTTAGAGGAAGTTAACTCGAATTATGCCGTTTCCATTTAGCTTTTCTGATGCGATGCTTCATAATGCGCACCTAGAAACCTTGATGGAAACACGCCTACAGTGCGAGGGGCGGGGTACACCCTGGACAGGTCGCAAGTCCATCACAGGGCATGTAAAAACTTGATTCAATAATTATTTTAGAGCGCAACAAGAAGTAGCCTGACCAACAGCTCTCCTTATGTCTTCAAAATTCTACTTCTCACGTTCAAAGCTATCCACAACCTTGCCCCTCCTTATCTATCTGACCTCCTACAAATCTCCATCCCATCACGCTCTCTCAGATCCTCCTCTTCGCTACATCTCCATGTACCCTCTGCCCGCCTCTCCACCATGGGGAGCAGGGCCTTCACCTGCTCTGCCCCTCACCTCTGGAACGCTCTACCACCAGACCTTCGAAACACCACCTCCCTTTCTCTGTTCAAGACTGCTCTGAAAACACATCTCTTTAGACTAGCTTATCACTAACTTTACTAAATGTATTTTATATTTTTTATTTATTTTATATTTCAATTTGTCGCTGTAAAGTGTCCTTGGGTGTCCTGAAAGGCGCTTTTAAATAAAATAATAATAATTATTATTATTATTATGTGAAAAGAGCAGGCTCCGCTCCTCTCACGTATTCTAACCAACCCCCACCCCCCATTGTGGTGCTTCAGGACAAATTGTGGTCGCCAACTGGTCAGTTACTGACAAGCCTACTGTATTGATTGACAGGTGTCTTTGAGGATCCGACTTGTGCAAAAAATATATACCGGTAGATTATACTGGCCCATTTAAGTGCCATAATTTATTCCATATTTATTCCAAATGTATAAAATCTTTTGGTGAATCTAAGGTTTGAGAACTGAGTTATTGATGGTTTCTTAATATTTCAGGGGTGCTGAGTTAAAATTTGGGGGTGCTTGAACACTCCCATAAAGAGGCTCAAATCGCCTCTGTTGCCAACCAACTTTTATCTTGCCATAGTTTGTGACCTTTGCAGTGTAAAAATGTTCTTGACACCACAGACACATCTTGTTCTGTCATTAATATATGTGTTTTTTCTTTTTGTTCCTACAAATGTATAAACTTCCAAGGATTTTTCTCAGCTTCAGCACAGTTCAGCTTCTGGTTCCTGCAAATGCTGTGTTTACTCTGCTTAACTTAGAATCAACTTCTGTTCAGGTACATTTTAGAAGAAACTGTGGAACTTTTCACAACTTTAAGATGAAAACTTTTTTATTTTGTTATAGGATTTATTTACCTAATTTACATAGCAAGCTGCAAAAGAGCAATTATTTGAAGTAAACAATCTTTCTTTTTTCTTCTAATCCAAACTTCTCTATTTTCTGTTGTGGAAGCATGTCTGGTCACATGTGCATGTTATCACACGCGGGTACCTCCTGAGCTCTTCAAAATAAGTGGAGAAAAATCCACGTCTTTGTCTAGAAGGCACTAAAAGCATGGTAACTTTTCTGATGAGCTGTTAGTTTAAACTTAAATCTAATCCTATTTTTTTGGTCTCGTTGGTTTCTTTCTTGTCCCGTCTTGATTAATTTGCTTCCACCAACCATGTGAAAGTGCAGTATAGGGGAAATTTGTGACTTATTAAAGGGGACCACATATTCAAAATTCACTTTTTAATGGTTTTTTTTTACTCAACTTTGGGTATTTACTTCATAAAAAAACAGTCCTAAGGCCAAAAAAATGCACCCAGTGGTTTATTTACTCTAAGTAGATTTATTTATCTTTGATAAATACACTTCGTTTCCCACTTCCTGCGGTTTGTGACGTCACAAACCGCAGCCAACCACCTCAAACCTGAGTCCAGCCCCTCACCTAGCAACCCCTGGTGATGCTCCACCCACTTCAGTATTAAACACATGACTGTTGTTTTTCATGATTTCATCTCATCTTTTGTTTATATGTTCTTAATTTCATGTGTACAGCACTTTGTTGCAGCTGTGTTTTTTTTAAATGGCTTTATAAATAAAGTATAATTGTTATTTTTATGTTTTAGTTCAATTTTTAGTGTATTTGCGATCGCTCCCAACGCGCAGCCGGGAAAAATTAAACGAGCGGACCCCCGGCGTAGGGACCGGCGGCAACGGGACACTGCTTCTGGCGCGATGGAGCGGAGCTTCAATTGTACAGCCTCGCTGCAGCCTCGCAGCAGCGAGGACCTTCTCCTTACGGATTAATTTACGGGAGACACTTGGTGAACTTTGTGTTGTCTTGACTGGAACAGCGATAACTCCCAAAATCTCCGCGTGCAACGAGCGGAGCTGGCGAACACCGGAAGAGGAACAAGCTAACATTAGCATCGGATTCGGGTGGTCTCATGCTAAAAGGAGCAGCAAATTGCGGCGCGCTCAGACGGGTTTCGGTAAGTTATCTTAAAGCCCAACACCCACCATGTTTTCAAATTGCATCGCCATTAATATTTATTAGTTTATTTAAAAATAATACAGGAGCGTTTACTTATATTGTGGAGAAATAACACTAAATGTGTTATTTCATGATTTATAGCAGATTTTAGCATGCAGCTCCGGGAAAATCTGCCCCTCTCCATATATGGGCATTCACTTGGGCATTCACGTCACCAAAGTGACGCCTTGGAGTTACAGGCGAGCGAGCGAGGAAAAGAAAAAGGAAGCATTTTTAAATATTCCCTAAAGCTGCCTGTGTTGTGTTGATTAATCCTGCTGTCGCTCACTCATATTCTGAGCGAGCATCCACTTAGACATACTAGTTTAATTCGTTTGATCGCGACAAATTCATTCATTTCCGCATCGACTTTTTATTCTCTCCCCCCCGTGATCAAAAAGGCAGCCAGAGCCAGCCTCGCAGCTGAGCTCTGCCCGCGCGCGTGCTTCCCGACCCCGTATCAAGGCTGACGAGAGCAAATACAGTGCATACACTCGAGGGAGCAAATTACACCGGCACGAGGAACTTCAAAGGTGACCAGCAGAACGAGGAGCCAGAGACGCGCGCGGCTCGCGGCTCGCTCCTCAGGGGCAGAATGACTGAGAGCAGCAAAAGGTCCGCAGCGGTGTTATAAAATAAATAATAAATAAAATCAGAGCGCTGGTCCATATACTACACACAAATGCACAAGGAAATATGCAGGAAATATGCCGTTTTAACTACCACTCTCTCTCATAAACCTCCATGGAAACTCACTCCTACCTTCTGCCTTCTGGGTGGAGATCATGTAACAAAAGGCATGACCCTTCGGGACTATTCGGCCAGGTTTCCGGATTCATTCGGGAGTGGGTTTTTTTTTTTTTTTTTTTAACCCTCGCCTGGCCCAAATGCAAAAATGAAAATAGACCTAATAATAAATTACTGTAATTGTACAATATGGTGAATTGTTAGTGTCATGGTGGGTGTTGTCCTTTAACCTTCAAGATGAGCTGTCAACAAAAGTTAAAGAACATACTGTATAAAACCACTTTTTTTTTTAAAAAACAGCACGAGTTATAAAAGTTAATAAGAGTGAAATAGTGAGATATAAAGATAACCATAAAGCCACTTTGTAATTGGTCCATGCAGCCTTAGCAGCCTTTTAGCATTTCTTCTAAAGACTGAATATTTACTAACATTTTCTTTACGCTCATGTCAAAATACATTTTTTTTCCATCCAATCCTTTTGACCAGACAATTCTGGTTCAGTCACCAAAGCCTGTGTGCACCTAAAAAAAAACTTTAAAGGAGACCACATATAGGTCTTTAAAATTTTTATGTTATGTCTGTGTGCTATCTTGACAATATTATTTTTTTTTTTTTTAAACTTTATTTTTTCCATTTTTTTTCTCCTTTTTCATTTTACTTTTTAAAGCATACTTATATACAATAACATTCAGAGTTCCCAAAAAAATAAAATAAAACAAAACAAACACACAAAACAAAACAAAAAAGAGGGGGGAGGGGAAGGGGGTAGAGCATCTATATGACATGAGCAACTAAATAGTGGTCAGCAAAAAGAAGAAAAAAACAAAAACAAAAAAGGCAGTTACATCATTTAGTCAACATTTATACAGCTGGTATCAAGATCCAGGAATGTTCCATTTCTTCCAGTATTTGTTATATTTTACAGTGTCAAGTCTTAATGAAAAAGTCATTCGCTCCATTACATGAATTTCCTCAATTATATCCTTCCAGTCCAAACATGATGGTGGTTCCACTTCAAGCCACTTACGAGTTATAGCTTTCTTTGCACCTGCTAATAATATTAATAGGAGATATCTGTCAGATTTCTTCAGTTCATAGGGCAAATTACCCAAAAAAGCCACAGTGAAATCACAGTCCAGGTTCAAGTTCATTTTAGTATTGATCTCTTTTATCACTTCTGACCAGTAGGGTGCGATCTTGGTACATTCCCAAAAGATATGAAAGTGTCCTGCATATATATTCCCACAGTTTCTCCAGCATTTTGCCTTTTCAATATCATTATAATATTTGCTTTGAATATTAGGTGTGATGAAAAAATGTACCATGCATTTCCAGGAAAATTCCTTCCATAGGTCCGAACTTGTCGTGTGAATCACAGAATTACATATATTAAACCAAACATCATCTGTTATTGTTATCCTGGCTTCTTTTTCCCATTTAACCTTAATATACGTTGTATTATGTTTTCTCCCCATTTGTAAACATAAATATAAATTAGATATTATTTTTTTGGGAGGTCTACCATTGCTTGAATCTATTAATATTTTAAGTATACCTGTCTTGTCCTCCTCCGATAATTTTATACTTTTATTGTAATAATGTCTTAATTGGAGATATCTAAAAAAGTCAAGTTTTTCTAAATTATATTTATCTTGAAGTTGTTTGAAGCTTTTTAATTCATTATTATCTGTGATTTTTAAATAACTCGTTATACCTTGTTGTGACCACTGTGCAAATCTCTTATCAATTCTTGCAGGGTGAAAATCACTGTCATAAGCTGGCCATCTTAGGATCCGAGCATTTCTTTCAATTTTTTCTTGTTTTAATATTTTATGCCATATGTCCAGCGGTACTTTTATCCATGAGGGTATTTGGGCAGAATCTATATGTTTTTTAATCAGACAATGATCTCCGAGCCAAGATTGTAGCGGTATATCACTATAAGACAAGTCGATCTCTTTCCATTTAGCTTCACATGATGGGTCACACCATCCAATTAACACTCTCATCTGTGCTGCTCTATAATAATCCTTTAAATGAGGTAAAGCCCATCCACCTTTTTCCTTCGACAATTGTAATGTCTTTAATTTTATTCTTGGTTTATGTTTAGCCCATATAAAGTTTGAGATTATTCTATCCCATTCACAAAATTGTTTATCAGGTAACTTTATAGGCAGAGCCTGAAAAAGATAAAGGAACCTGGGTAGGATGTTCATTTTTATTATATCTATTCGATTATGTAAGTTTGTGGTTAATAATGACCAACACTGTAAATCCATTTTAATCTCTGCTGTCAATGGTATATAATTATGTTCAAAAAGGTTGGATAGCTCTGTAGGAATTTTAATTCCCAAATATCTTATAGATTTATTCGACCAATCGAACCTGGACATTTTCTGTATTCTTAATGATGGCTGATAATTATATGAGAGGACTTGTGTTTTCTGTAAATTTAATTTATACCCTGAGTAAGTACCAAATATTTTAAGTAATGAAAGAAGGTTAGGTAAGCTAGTTTCTGGTTTAGTTAGTGTTACGAGCACGTCATCAGCGTAAAGGCATATTTTGTGTTCTGTACTTTTAATAGTTACCCCCATAATATTCTTGTGTTCTCTGATGGCTTGTGCTAGAGGTTCAATAAAGAGTGTAAAAAAAATCGGACTCAGTGGGCATCCTTGGCGACACCCCCTTTTTAATTGTATTTTATTTGATAAGTCTCCATTGATCTTAATCCTAGCAGAAGGAGACTCATACAGGGACTGAAAACAGCGAATGATTTGATTATTAAACCCAAATCTTTCCAAAGTTAAATAAAGATAGTTCCAACAAACTGAGTCAAACGCCTTTTCTGCATCTAAACTAACAACTATTGATTCTGTGTTTTTCATTTGGTCTATAAGGTGAAGAGCTCGTCTCAGGTTATCATGAGTTTGCCTATTATGAACAAAACCTGTCTGATCTGTGTCTGTCATTTCTGGGATAATCAATTTCAACCTTTCAGCCATTATTGTTGCAAATATCCTGTAATCAATGTTTAAAACTGATATTGGTCGATATGAACCACATTCTGTCTTATCTTTACCTTGCTTAGGGATTACTGAGATCACTGCTCTTCTCCAAGATGGTGGTATTTCCCCTCCAGAGAGTATATAATTAAAGCAGTTCCCAAGCAGTGGGATGAATAGCTTTCTGAAGTATTTATACTGTGTGCTATCTGTGTGCTATCTTGACAATATTAATTCATTTTAATACACAAAATAATTCTTAGATAATCAATTATACCCTTTTTAATTCTGCCATTTTTAACTTTCGTTTTGAACGACCGGTTTCTGATACAAGTTCTGAAGTCCACGCCCTTCAACGATCTGTTTACGCCCTCTGTAGCCGTGTTTCCATCAAGGTTTCTAGCTGCGCAATTTGAAATAGCGCAGCAGAAAAGCTTAATGGAAACGGCAAATTGCGAGGTTACTTCCTGAATTACGCTAAAAAGTTTATACGCTCGCTTGAGGTGGTTTTTGGGATTTGAGATGCGCTAAACGACAAATGGAAACACATTTTCCGACTCATTTCTGACGTAGCGAAAATTCACGTCACGTGACGTTCAGCTGTTTCCGCTCCGGACAACATGTAACATCGCTAAAACTAGTTGGCATGACAGAATAAATACAACTCGCCCGATAGCAACACGTACCTGAAATATTCTCTCGATTTTGACGAGATGTGTGGCCGGGTTCTGTTTTCAACCGCTACTTCCTGTTTACTGTAGACATGCGCAGTGCTGACGTCTGACGTAATGACGCTGACGTCTGACGTAATGACGCTGTGCGCGGCTTGGTAGAAGCGCTTCAAGCCAGTAGATGGAAACACTTCTGATCTGCATTAATTTGTATTTACATATTTGCGAGGTAGCTCAAAATACGAAATGAAAATGGATGGAAACACAGCTTGTAACAGCCAGTATCTGTAATGTGTTGTTGTTTTAAAATTAGCTCTTTTTTTATTACTCATTTGACTTACTGTTAGTGAATAACCACAGTTAGTTGGATGGTATAAGATGTTACTTGTTCATCAAAGAAGAATCCATCTTGAGGACCTGACTCAACCTTGTTAGATTCATCTACCTGGATTATCGAGCATGTATCAGATACTGTTTAACTCCTTTTTGTCTTGTTCAAGTAGCTGTTTTACACAACAATTACTTAAGATTCATTAGAGGTGTTTCCTCAGACTGACAGCCAGCAGTCTGTTGGAACATGTCTTTATTAGCTCATAGAGCTTGAAGGCCTTTAAAGCCTGGGATATGGTTGACGCGTCGCATAGGGCGCGAGAGAGCGCGCGGCCAAAGTGACGCAATCGCGAAGTCCCCGCCCCCGCGCTTTGGCCAGCGCGTTGGTTTCGCGCGTGGTCGTGCACCTCCCAGATTTTGAAGCTCCGCAAGCCTAGCGCACGCCGAATTGATTGACAGGTCGGGTAGGGACCTCACCGACAGCCTTCACGCCAGAGCCTGCAGCTGTCTGCGCCGCTGTGGTCGTGGAAACGGCGTCGCGACGCATGGAGGAATGTTTTTTTATGTGATACAAATATATTTAATTCCCCGAGCGAGCAGAAAGTCATTGGGGGCTGCCATTGCATGTAAATGCATGGAAGCCACCTATTGTTCTCCTGTCCGAACGTGTGTCTACATTGTCGTTCACCGTTAATGCGGCCCGAACCACAATGTCTACCCCCACAAAAGTTATATCAAAACGACCGGCTCGGCCCCCCGATGTGTGCTATTACTTTTATTGGCATTTCGACTTACCGTGGCAACGTAATTTGCGAACAAAGACGTAATGAATCTCCAAATCCAGGAACTAGTTGGTTACTGCCCACTTATTATTCTACACCAGAAAAAGTTATCTTTTTCAACTTTAATACGGCCCGAACCGTAACGTGCACCCCCACAAAAGTTATATCAAAACGACCGGCCCGACTCAGAGATGTGTGCTATTACTTTTCTAAGCAATCGGAGTTACCATGGCGAAATATTTTGCTAACAAAAATCGTAAATTTCCCATAGGAAATGAATGGGACCTTGAGTTTTCAGTGAAACTGAGTAACATAGGGCGCCATTTTGGTTCAATATACAAGGCAATATACAAGGCAGGTTCAATACACAAGCTAGTTAGGTGAGGCGGCCATTTTGACTCAAACTAGCTAATTAGGTGAGTCGGCCATTTTGAATCAAACATGCTAATTAGGTGTGTCGGCCATTTTGAATAAAACTAGTTAAAGGTTCAGTATGCAGTTTCTGTAGAACTGCAGCAGTTAGAAATATTTTCAACAGGCAAAGCATTCTGATCCCTCCCCCTCAGAGCCATATGTGGCTCTGCCCCCTTGTGGTCTGTTGAATTTCAAATTCAAGCTCTGTTTTTATTGGCTGATTCAAATTCAAGCTCTGTTTTTATTGGCTGGTTACAAACTCTGTTTTTATTGGCTGGAAAATGGCGGGTCACCTTTTCTTTTTAGAAATGCTTATTTACCACCTGGAGAAGCAAGGGGACAATATTTTTTTTTATTTTTTTTCAGAGATTACCTGGCTAACATCAGTCTGTCAGGAGGTAGTGACAGAGTGAAGAAATATGTTCATAAAAAAAGCTACATACTGCAGCTTTAATTAGGTGAGTCTGCCATTTTGAATCAAACAAGATAATTAGGTGAGTCGGCCATTTTGAATCAAACTAGCTAATTAGGTGAGTCGGCCATTTTGAATCAAACTAGCTAATTAGGTGAGTCGGCCATTTTGAATCAAACTAGCTAATTAGGTGAGTCGGCCATTTTGAATCAAACTAGCTAATTAGGTGAGTCGGCCATTTTGAATCAAACTAGCTAATTAGGTGAGTCGGCCATTTTGAATCAAACTAGCTAATTAGGTGAGTCGGCCATTTTGAATCAAACTGTCTAATTAGGTGAGTCGGCCATTTTGAATCAAACTAGCTAATTAGGTGAGTCGGCCATTTTGAATCAAACTGTCTAATTAGGTGAGTCGGCCATTTTGAATCAAACTAGCTAATTAGGTGAGTCGGCCATTTTGAATCAAACTAGCTAATTAGGTGAGTCGGCCATTTTGAATCAAACTAGCTAATTAGGTGAGTCGGCCATTTTGAATCAAACTAGCTAATTAGGTGAGTCGGCCATTTTGAATCAAACTAGCTAATTAGGTGAGTCGGCCATTTTGAATCAAACTAGTTAATTAGGTGAGTCGGCCATTTTGAATCAAACTAGCTAATTAGGTGAGTCGGCCATTTTGAATCAAACTAGCTAATTAGATGAGTCGGCCATAGCTTAGCATTAGCTTCACCCGTTAGCATGTGAGATAACACCAGAAACTTGTTCAGCGTGGTCTGTTGAGTCACCTGTGTAAGTTTGGTTGGAAAATAAGGTGTTAGCCTAGCATGCTAGTTAGCTTAGCATTAGCTTCACCCGTTAGCATGTGAGATAACACCAGAAACTTGTTCAGCGTGGTCTGTTGAGTCACCTGTGTAAGTTTGGTTGAAAAATAAGGTGTTAGCCTAGCATGCTAGTTAGCTTAGCATTAGCTTCACCCGTTAGCATGTGAGATAACACCAGAAACTTGTTCAGCGTGGTCTGTTGAGTCACCTGTGTAAGTTTGGTTGGAAAATAAGGTGTTAGCCTAGCATGCTAGTTAGCTTAGCATTAGCTTCACCCGTTAGCATGTGAGATAACACCAGAAACTTGTTCAGCGTGGTCTGTTGAGTCACCTGTGTAAGTTTGGTTGGAAAATAAGGTGTTAGCCTAGCATGCTAGTTAGCTTAGCATTAGCTTCACCCGTTAGCATGTGAGATAACACCAGAAACTTGTTCAGCGTGGTCTGTTGAGTCACCTGTGTAAGTTTGGTTGGAAAATAAGGTGTTAGCCTAGCATGCTAGTTAGCTTAGCATTAGCTTCACCCGTTAGCATGTGAGATAACACCAGAAACTTGTTCAGCGTGGTCTGTTGAGTCACCTGTGTAAGTTTGGTTGAAAAATAAGGTGTTAGCCTAGCATGCTAGTTAGCTTAGCATTAGCATCACCCGTTAGCATGTGAGATAACACCAGAAACTTGTTCAGCGTGGTCTGTTGAGTCACCTGTGTAAGTTTGGTTGGAAAATAAGGTGTTAGCCTAGCATGCTAGTTAGCTTAGCATTAGCTTCACCCGTTAGCATGTGAGATAACACCAGAAACTTGTTCAGCGTGGTCTGTTGAGTCACCTGTGTAAGTTTGGTTGGAAAATAAGGTGTTAGCCTAGCATGCTAGTTAGCTTAGCATTAGCTTCACCCGTTAGCATGTGAGATAACACCAGAAACTTGTTCAGCGTGGTCTGTTGAGTCACCTGTGTAAGTTTGGTTGGAAAATAAGGTGTTAGCCTAGCATGCTAGTTAGCTTAGCATTAGCTTCACCCGTTAGCATGTGAGATAACACCAGAAACTTGTTCAGCGTGGTCTGTTGAGTCACCTGTGTAAGTTTGGTTGGAAAATAAGGTGTTAGCCTAGCATGCTAGTTAGCTTAGCATTAGCTTCACCCGTTAGCATGTGAGATAACACCAGAAACTTGTTCAGCGTGGTCTGTTGAGTCACCTGTGTAAGTTTGGTTGGAAAATAAGGTGTTAGCCTAGCATGCTAGTTAGCTTAGCATTAGCTTCACCCGTTAGCATGTGAGATAACACCAGAAACTTGTTCAGCGTGGTCTGTTGAGTCACCTGTGTAAGTTTGGTTGGAAAATAAGGTGTTAGCCTAGCATGCTAGTTAGCTTAGCATTAGCTTCACCCGTTAGCATGTGAGATAACACCAGAAACTTGTTCAGCGTGGTCTGTTGAGTCACCTGTGTAAGTTTGGTTGAAAAATAAGGTGTTAGCCTAGCATGCTAGTTAGCTTAGCATTAGCTTCACCCGTTAGCATGTGAGATAACACCAGAAACTTGTTCAGCGTGGTCTGTTGAGTCACCTGTGTAAGTTTGGTTGGAAAATAAGGTGTTAGCCTAGCATGCTAGTTAGCTTAGCATTAGCTTCACCCGTTAGCATGTGAGATAACACCAGAAACTTGTTCAGCGTGGTCTGTTGAGTCACCTGTGTAAGTTTGGTTGGAAAATAAGGTGTTAGCCTAGCATGCTAGTTAGCTTAGCATTAGCTTCACCCGTTAGCATGTGAGATAACACCAGAAACTTGTTCAGCGTGGTCTGTTGAGTCACCTGTGTAAGTTTGGTTGGAAAATAAGGTGTTAGCCTAGCATGCTAGTTAGCTTAGCATTAGCTTCACCCGTTAGCATGTGAGATAACACCAGAAACTTGTTCAGCGTGGTCTGTTGAGTCACCTGTGTAAGTTTGGTTGAAAAATAAGGTGTTAGCCTAGCATGCTAGTTAGCTTAGCATTAGCATCACCCGTTAGCATGTGAGATAACACCAGAAACTTGTTCAGCGTGGTCTGTTGAGTCACCTGTGTAAGTTTGGTTGGAAAATAAGGTGTTAGCCTAGCATGCTAGTTAGCTTAGCATTAGCTTCACCCGTTAGCATGTGAGATAACACCAGAAACTTGTTCAGCGTGGTCTGTTGAGTCACCTGTGTAAGTTTGGTTGGAAAATAAGGTGTTAGCCTAGCATGCTAGTTAGCTTAGCATTAGCTTCACCCGTTAGCATGTGAGATAACACCAGAAACTTGTTCAGCGTGGTCTGTTGAGTCACCTGTGTAAGTTTGGTTGGAAAATAAGGTGTTAGCCTAGCATGCTAGTTAGCTTAGCATTAGCTTCACCCGTTAGCATGTGAGATAACACCAGAAACTTGTTCAGCGTGGTCTGTTGAGTCACCTGTGTAAGTTTG